>OMKX01101325.1:0-10052 GCA_900302425.1 Brosme brosme
TGTGTGTGTGTGTGCATGTGTGTGTGCATCTGTGCGTGTGTGTGTGTGCATAGGTAAACAAGCAGCATATAAATGCTCCCTGCAGTCAATGGAGCAGCAGGAATTCCTTTGCTCTCCCTCAGACACTTTCTCAGCTCTCCTCTGGTCCACACCCCGGCAGGTGCTTCTGTGATTAGTCGCGCGGGCTAACTGTTCCCCTGCAGGCTGTAGCTTTGTTGTGGAGCCCACAGCAGGCCAGGCTCAGGCCCCAGGGCCGAGAGAAACACGTGGCTCTGCTGCTGAACATCTGCATCTTCAGCTGGCGTTCGCCGTCCAGAACGGTTCCACCTCGGATCTCTCCCTCTCTCTCTCTCTCTCTCTCCCTCTCTCTCTCTCTCTCTCTCTCATTCCCTCCGTCTCGCTGCAGTTTAGGGTCTGTTCACCTGACCCCCGCCTCGCACCTGGTGGTGTCGTCCAATCAGCGGGCCCCCTGCTCCCAGCGCTGCCCTAGGGTGGCTGACCCCGCCGCGGAGCCCCCCTGGCAGGTAAGAGGAGCTCTGCTTTGTGTTTCTGCGTCTGTGTGAAGGTGAACGGCGAAACGTGTGTTTTTATTTTGGGGTGTTTTTTTTGTGGGTTTGTTAATAGTAGAGTGCGAGGCTATACGCGTCTGATAGGACAGACGGAAGGTTATTTTGCTGTTAGGACAGTTTTATAAAAAATAAAATAATTAGGTTGATGGTTGAGTATGATGCTATATATATATCTAATAGGAACAGGAGGAAGTTGTGGTTATAGTGCTCTAATGACGGTTATTATTTTAATTTCAGGGTTGTTTTTGTATGTGTGCCTGTTAAATAGTTTAATATTAGTTTAACATTCAAATGAGGACTTTGAAAATTTGCATAGGAAGTAAAAAAGATGCAAAAGCTATGAAAGGTAGAAAACGATTTATTACTAGTACTGTCAATGCACAGATTTGAAGGATATGAACCCCCATTGTATGAAAACAAAGAATCTGTTACTGCCAGCTTGAACAAGATGATCCATTATATCCAAATAGATGTAATAGATGACTTCTGAGCTTAAAAGTGTGAGACTTTATCATAAACATGAACTCACGTCACAAGGAATTATGGTTTTAGTACAAGTATGTATATTGGACCTTACATACATTTTGATTATATACAGTGAAAATTTATGAAACCATAAAACATGATGAACTATTCTAAATAATAGCTTAAACTCTTGTTATATGATTACTTATGACCCAACACCACTACATTATAACCCCTGATAACCCCCAGAAGCATCCCTATAATTAAGATTCCCCTTACTAAATTCCTATTATATTCTTAATTATAAATACATATATGCTATTCATCAGTCTCATCTTAACTGTCCTCTATCTAACTTAACAGTCTTAGCCAACCAGCTCATATTATTTAAATGGGTACTAGAAAATGTCTCGGTCCATCAGGAACACTCTCGCACGCGTTGTGTGTTTCAAGGCTAAGTAGATAACAGAATAACGTTAAAGACACGATAAAGACCTCTCCATCACACTGAGCCGGTGGGAAACCCAACACCAGTTATTAACAATAGTTTGAAGACCAGGAAAAACAGACCTCTATCTATTCAAATAAGAGTTGAGGCTCTCGGATAAGGAACACAGATATTTGATATTAGGGAAGTATCTCAGGATACACAGAAGGAAACGTTGGTGGTCATCGAGTACTGATTAAACAAACTACGCAAATACCATAAAGTAACCCGGTGACCCTTTACAATAGGGGTACAATAACCAGGAATTAACACGAGTTAAAGCAGTTTATAAGCATTATTATTAAGCATTAGCATAAGGGTTATGGAGTTAGAGTCAGGGGTAATGGGTTATGGCTAGGGAGTTTAATTAATAACTTAGTTAACATGAACACTATAACCTTGGCTAACATGCACACCAAATTATCATTCTGGTGACGAACATAGAACATAGATAAACATAGAATTGTTTTATTTCCTGACCTTTTGTTATCTTGCCCCCCCCAACCATCATAAAACAAGACTTATTGAACGTGTAGGAGATCTTTAC
This sequence comes from Brosme brosme, assembly GCA_900302425.1. NCBI lineage: Eukaryota > Metazoa > Chordata > Actinopteri > Gadiformes > Lotidae > Brosme > Brosme brosme. The sequence goes on from OMKX01101325.1 coordinate 2,069, forward strand.
ACCTTTATGATGTGAATGGAGGTCTGACGGGACACCTGCCATGCCAGGAGGATGATAAGCAGCCCCAGAGCATTCAGCACCGCTACCAGCTAGCAACCTATCAGCTAAACTTGGTATTAGCTAGCAAACTATGGGGTCATCCCTATGTTACCCGGGTCCTATGTTCCCCGTTTTCCCCAAAAGCGTCCTATGTTCCCCGTTTTCCCAAAAAGGGTCCTATGTTCCCCGCAATTCCTTAACGGGTCCTAATAATATTTAGAAAGGGCTTATTTTTTCCACCAGAATTTCCAGAATTGCCGAATTGCATGACATAAGCCTTCGCTGATTTAATTCAGCATTTTGTTATGGTTAGGGTTAGGGTTATGGTCTCATACAAAGAGGGGAACATAGGACCCAGGGAACATAGACACGCTCCCACAACACATCACGTTATGGTTTTAAGTGAAATCAGTGTGCAGTGAATTTGCTTAATATTCCTTGATTGATTATACCGGCGCGATGCTTTGATATCGCTAGAACTAGTTGTTTACTTGTTTATGACTACAATTGTCGCTTCTGTTGACGTAGCAGCCCGCTAGCGGCAAGCGATGATGGCGCGACGGTAATCCGAGGAGTGTCTCATTTCTTAGGGAACGTTCTTACCCCTAGCACCCTCAACTCTGTATTGAGGGGAAGACTCAGACGTAGGGGTAGGGGTAAGGGGTGGAATTGGGATTCAGCCTTAGTCTTGTCTTTTCAGATTTGCCAAAATATGCCGTCAACATTAGACTTCCGGACATCATTAATATTTTAGACAAAGAAGCACCTATGCAAATTTGTGGAAGGTGAGTGTGCACAATGTTGAATTCATGGAAAAGGCCCTTGAGTGGGCATGCATGCCTTGGGTCATCATTGCTTCCTCCCACTGGTCCAATGTACCCATGCCCTGCGAGGCGGTCCTGTTGACAGATACCCCTACGGAAAGCCAGTTGTTGGGTCCATCACGGCAGTAGTTTGTAGAATGTCCTTCCGTTTGTGGGGTCATGAAGAGAAAGAAACCATCTGTTTGACATCACAACTGCAGGCAAGTGGCAACTAGACATTGTACCCTAGGGGGTTTGCATGCCATTATTTGACTCGTAAATACTTCCTACATGAACCCGACTTATACTAGACATTTGTAAATATCATCTGATGAATAGGGTAGAGTTGGGGTTATTTTGGGTTAGGTAAACCAAACATTTACAGCACAGTTTACTCGAATAAGGAATGTTACTCATTTTATTTTGTCATTTGCCTCCTATATATTAATGCTGTTTATATTTAATCTAGAATTCAGTTTCAGAATGTCTTGGCTTACCTGCACACCACTGTCTCCTTGTATCACCCAGACGGACAAAACGGGCTGTGCAACGCATGTCATTATGGTCTCAGCGTTCGCCCCGAGTGAAAGCATGTACCGAGACATGTTTGAGGTGGAGGCTGAGATGGAGGAGCACGGCACTGGTAGGTTTACTCATTTTTGAATTAGTTGTTTTGCAGACAAAGCAAGAAGTTGTCGGCGGTAGTGTTAAATAATTGCTGTTTATTTTGTAGGGGTGGTCATTAAAGCCAGTGGACAAACGCCCTTCTCTGTTTATGTGGGAAAAGTCACATTTGAGTATGACGGCATGCGCTATAAACCAGGGGTCCCATTCGAGGGCAAGGTGATGGAGATTGGCCATGAGCCATCAAATTGAATCTATATACCTATATGTTTTGTTTTTTTGTTTTATAAATATGAATATATGAATACCAAATAATATTGGGTTTCAGATCAAAGTCAGTGACGTAGACGGGAAGGCACTGGGGGGCATGGAGGTGTCTCTGGCCGTGAGGGTCGACCACAGGTCCTTCAAAATGAAGCTTCTGACTCTGGACGACGGGAGGGTCTCTTTCTCCCTGAACACTTCCCTGTGGAGACACAGAGCGGAGCTTGAGGTTTGTCTGTGTGTTGTACCGTTGACCTTCAGCATGAAGGTCCACCTTTCTGTGAGCAGTTTGTATGTTCTCCCCGTGTTCACATGGGTTTCCCCTGGATGAGCCACTCTCCTCCAGGGGCCAACACCTCCATATTAGCTTCATACGGGCCCCTGGCAGTAGAGCAGAGGCAGCTCTCCTAGAGAAGTTGTTCAATGAGGACATTTTCCCCAGGGGGACATTCAATGTTTTTGTATTTAAATATATTTTGGGTTCATTCTGTAGTTGACCTTTCTCCTGCTATAGGCACATACATTCAAGGGCGAGCACCAGCCATCTTGGTATGGGAAGCAATTGCCTCGTTACCGCACAGGCTTGCTGCACGTGCAGCAGCTGTACCCTAAGATTAAGAGCTACGTGAAGATCACCGGGGGCCCCCACAGCCGGCGCTGTGATGTGGGGTCGGAGGTGCGGGCCGAGTACATGATCCAGGGCGCTGAGCTGAAGCCCGGACAGACGAAACTGCACTTCCACTACATTGTGAGTCCGGGTTTTAAACAACACTTTAATACTTTTACCTGTTCAAAAAAGATATCATCTAATGCCCTCTCTCCCTCCCTCTTCCATAAGGTGACATCCAAGGGTGGTACAATAATGAGGCATGGGCATCTTCCAGTGGCTGTCAAAGAAGGAATCGGTAAAATATCCTTCTAGAGATATTCAAATAGTAATTCAAGGGTGAGTAAACCCCCAAATGCCCCTGATGAGGGGCTCTTCCAGAGGGGTGGCTCCACACCCTTGCTGAAGGCTCGTTGGTTGCGCCCTGCACCGCTGCTCTGAAACCAGAGGCCGTTGTTTCTGAAACCGTTACCACCTAAAAAGATTTCAAAACAATTTTAGAAGAATGTATCAAGAATGTGCCATACCATTTATAATTTGAATAATTATTCAATTATTCCATTTTTGGTTGACTTTTATATTGCTGCTCCTACCCTCTCCATGCCTGATGTTTCCCCTTCTCTCCCATCTAGTCAAAGGAGTGCTGTCCTTCCCCCTGCTTGGAAAAACCGCCATGAGCCCATATGCCCAGGTGGTGGTGTACGCCTTGATGCCAAGTGGGACGGCGCTGGCGGATGGCAAAACCTTCGAAGTTGACCACTGCTTCCAGAATAAGGTGTGACAGGCTTAACAGCATTCTGAAATGGCTGACAAAGCACACCTTGCTTTTTGGATGACAAAACATAGAAGCAGATGTGATGTGTTCTCTGGAGTTTGATTGACAAGGTGGAAAAAAAGAGTACATTCTAATTTCATGGTGACTTTCCTGTGCCTTTAAAGTGTAACGTTATGCTAACACCAAACCCCATGGAAACTATTTAACACGATTATGCAAGTTGTGGTTTCTGAATGAGGATACACAAAGACAGCAATACTAACTGATCAGAATGGCAATTGCCATTAATAGATGGTATTGTAACTGAGGTTTACGGAGGGATGTTCTGACAAAACAAAAGAAAAGCCTTTTGTGTCGCTCTGTCCAGGTGAACCTGGAGTTCTCAGCCGATCGGGTGCTAGCCGGAGGAGAGACCACCTTAAGCCTGGAGACTCAGCCGGGGTCCATGTGCTCCGTCAGGGTTGTGGACCAGAGCATCCTGAGGCAGCAGCCAGATCAGGAGCTCAGCCTTGCTAATGTACGTTCTCACACTCTTACCAAAGACATAGACTCCATCCCAGGACAACTCGTGATATTGATACGGTACGACTCTGTGTATTCATGTTATACTTTGGGTCGTAGTAGGATTATTTAAAAGCCTTGGCTAGGTATATGTCAATCAGGGACACCCCTATAGGCCTGTTAATAGGGCTGATCAGCATCAACATTTCTAATTTAAATAAATTCAAATGTTTGTATATGAACATAAGGCTTTAGGAAGGGTCGATGCTACACTCCACCTGGGCTCCTCCAAATCCAGGACCCAGGCTGTAGATGTAAGCACTTTATTGCATGGTTTGAGTACAATACTACAGAGCAGGAGGTGTAACAGGCTGCCATGTAGGAGTTTGTGTGGAGACGGCTGGTTTAACCTGTGCGCACTGATTATTCAATGCACAACAGGTGTGCAGCCTCACCAGCCCCAGAGTCCAATCAGACTCCGCCAGGTGAGGCTGCTTAAACCAGCCATCATCCACAAACACTCCACAAAAGCACTTAACTTTTACATCATATTTGCATTTTTGATATTTTACAGAGGCTTTAAGGATACGGCCTCTACCTTAAAGGCCTTCTATTTCCCCCTATGAGTTAATTATTCCAACCCCCGTTTTCTGAGCCAAATACGCATTGGATCACCGGCTTACCGATACGTCGGCTCACCCGATACGTTGGCAGGGCAGGACGGTATTGCACATCGCGGGGGAGGGTCTTGAAATCAGAAGCGTGCAGGACTCTAGCCCAGGCACACATAACAAAAAAATACAAATACAAATGACTATAATCGATAGCCGGTTAAATCGATTAAAAGCAAATCAAACAGTTAAAAAAAATAAGTTATAGCAAAGAAACCAGAGTGAAAGGTTGCCAACAATCCTTGCAACTGTTTCTCAATAGGCTATGGCATGAATACATTAAACGCCTGTATTGGCCTAAATTATAATAAACTGTCTTTGTTCCCCAACTTTTAGATGAAAAGTTTTTTTGAAAACGTTCAACAAATTTAATTTACCGACATTAAAATGTTCAAAATAACAATGGACATGCATGCATAGGCCTACTGTTCAGAGGTATTCATTATTATTATTATTAATGCTATTAATTAATTACTGCTGCTCCCCTCCTATTCATGTTCTCTTCATCTGTGATCTTGGAAGGTGTTCAAGCTGTTGCCTTGGCCGAACCCCATCCATGAACACCCCGGGTACATCGATAAATCAGAGCCGTATGTATGCTTCGGGCCCAATGACCCTGATTCGGTGGAAGAGCCTCCTGGGCTGAAGAGGAACGATGTCTACGCTGTCTTCAGAGTAAGATACGAGTAACAGCACGATGTCTACGCTGTCTTCAGAGTAAGATACGAGTAACAGCACGATGTCTACGCTGTCTTCAGAGTAAGATACGAGTAACAGCACGATGTCTACGCTGTCTTCAGAGTAAGATACGAGTAACAGCACGATGTCTACGCTGTCTTCAGAGTAAGATACGAGTAACAGCACGATGTCTACGCTGTCTTCAGAGTAAGATACGAGTAACAGCACGATGTCTACGCTGTCTTCAGAGTAAGATACGAGTAACAGCACGATGTCTACGCTGTCTTCAGAGTAAGATACGAGTAACAGCACGATGTCTACGCTGTCTTCAGAGTAAGATACGAGTAACAGCACGATGTCTACGCTGTCTTCAGAGTAAGATACGAGTAACAGCCATCGGTACACGGGATGGCTTACAAACAAATGGCATGAGGAATTACATCAATGATTATGTCAAATATAATATTAAGACCATGATGCCTTATGCATATCTACATGCATATTGCCTTTTTGTAATGCAATGCATTTATTTATGTTTTTTTCTAAATTCCTAACTGGCGATGACAAACTGAATTATCATAACATTTTTCCTTTCTCACACTTTTAGGGAATTGGATTACAAATTGTGTCCAACTCTGAAGTGAAGAAACCTTGCAGTCTGAACCCTGACGGAATGGATAGTAGGTTCTTTGATATTGGAGGATCTTTGAGGATGTTATGAAATGTAATGTCTAATTGACATGAGACACTGAAATCACCAAGGATATTGTTCATGTAGTGTTTTCGTTGGATTCTGTTTGTGATGTTTTACACACAGCAAGTGTGGATTATGACCCATTGGAAGGAACCTTTGAAACTCCGCCGAGGCGAATAACCATCAAGCCTGTGAAAAGATACTTCCCTGAAACCTGGATCTGGGATTTGATCCCTGTTGGGTTAGTGTTATAGTCTACAGGCCAGAGCTGGGATCTGATCCCTGTTGGGTTAGTGTTATAGTCTGCAGGCCAGAGCTGGGATCTGATCCCTGCTGGGTTAGTGCTCTACTCTTCAGGTCAAAGCTCCACTAATTAGAGAAGTATGTTGCTAAATGGAAGAAATGGGCATGATGTCTGCAGAAGTGCGAATGATCGGCGAGAGTAACAAGAAGGAACTGAAACCATTACATTACCTCATATAAGAAATCCTTACCTGAACAGAAGTGAACATGTGCAAAATAATTTAAAAAAGCAAAGTCATCGGCATGGCTTTAATCCAAGGCTTGAAGCCAATGGGTCCAAAGGGGCCTCGTTAAGATTCAAAGCTGTCATTTTAGTGTAATTTGTTAGTGATTGATTAGGATTTCAAACGGCTAAGAACTGTTAAATCTTAAAGCTCTGTGGTCATTGTTTGATGTAGTCACGCTCTCCGTCTCCAGAGAGAGCGGCAAGGTGAGCGTGGTGAAGACGCTCCCTGACCGCATCACCAGCTGGGCGGCCCAGGCCTTCTGCTCCTCCCCCCTGGGCTTCGGCCTGTCCCGCGACGTCACGCTGGTGGCCTCCCGGCCGTTCCTCCTCAATCTGACGCTGCCCTCCTCCGTCGTCCGAGGGGAGGTGTTCACGCTCAGCGCCTCCGTCTTCAACGCCCTCCCCGGCTGCATCATGGTGGGCCGGCCTCGCTGGGGACTCTGATGTCCATGGAAGACACTTTTCACTACTGACAGTTCAGAGAAGATTAGTTATAGAAGTTATTAAAAAATGATAAGATCACTTGCAATGAAGAATCTCAATGCATTATGTACAGTATGAATACCAGCAGTTCACTTGACGATAGGTCAGAATGATAACTTGTGGCTGTGCTCCCTCTCTGATAGGTCAAGGCCCACCTGACCAACTCCTCCCACTTCTCCTCCAGAGAGTGCCCTGGCTGCCGGTACACCATGTGTGTGTGTGCAGAGGAGAGCCAGACCTTCCAGTGGAGGGTCCGCCCCTCCTCCCTCGGTAGGCTGTCACTCACGGGCCGGACCTAATGACCTTCTCCTCATGCCCTTGACCTAATGACCTTATCATAACCTTGACCTAATGACCTTCTCCTCATGCCCTTGACCTAATGACCTTATCATAACCTTGACCTAATGACCTGCTCCTCATAACCTTGACCTAATGACCTTCTCCTCATAACCTTGACCTAGTGACCTGCTCCTCATAACCTTGACCTAATGACCTGCTCCTCATAACCTTGACCTAATGACCTTATCATAACCTTGACCTAATGACCTGCTCCTCATAAACTTGACCTAATGACCTGCTCCTCAAAACCTTGGCATTAGATTGATACTGGAGCTTGTGCCTGATGTGCTAGTGACTAGGAAGAGCAGTTGGCAGTTTAGATAATCCTCACTCTTTGCCGAGTACCATATCATAAACTGTTCTTCTGAAAGATGTGAAACCGCGGTGACTCCCCTGTGTCAAGCTACTGCAGCAATGTCTGCTATAGCATGAAGCTAGGGCTCGTTGAGGACGCTATTCTAAATCTACTGCAGCAATGTCTGCTACAGCATGGAGCTGCAGTGAGGAGGCTATTCTAAATTTACTGCAGCAATGTCTGCTATAGCATGGAGCTGCAGCACGATGAGGAGGCTATTCTAAAAGTGGAGGCAGAGCTGCTGCCAGAGACAGTCCAACTCCTCTCCTGCCAGTGAACCTCCGATGGCCTGCCAGCCCACATCAGCAGTGATGACACACACACACACACACACACACACACACACACACAAAATCCCCAGTCCTTTGAAGAATGCTAACCGTCGCTAACAAGTCAGGTAGGCCCTCTGACGAAACCGCCGGAAACCGCTCCCTGAGGGAGGGGTGTGTGAGAGACACCGTTCTTTGTTTTATTTGAGGGATTTGGTAAAATGTGGAGGAGAGGAGAGATGTTACAGTCATGTAGATGAGGTGTGGGGGGGGTCAAGCCGTGGACGGACGGAGAAAAGCCTTGTGAACACAAATCAAGTGACAAGGGGCAAGCAAAAGGTCAATCGATTAGC
>OMKX01101365.1:4919-17435 GCA_900302425.1 Brosme brosme
CAATTTTATTGAGGGGTTTATCGACGTGGACTAAAAAATTTTTTTTTATTATTATTATATGATATAATATAAAATATAAAAACAACTCACTGATATCGCCTGACAAATGTTAACCTTGTGTAGCTTTATATCCTTAAAAACCGCAGCTTCTCCCACTTACTTGTATCTTTTTACAGGCCAGCTCTGGCCTCTCAAATGTGCAACGTTGACATATCGCAGCAGTGGGTTGAGGCAAGTCATTGCAGCGTCTATCATGTCTATTTATAAAAGTAGCAGACCCATAATTAGTGTGATGAGTGACACCTGTGGATTTCCTACCATGACATCTCTGTAAAAAGAGTCTATTGGCACTCTTTGTGTCATTTCCTTCACCACCCGATCAAATAGCATTAATAATAGCTTATGTACGCTCTAACTAATCTCCATCTTCATGGTTTATCTAAAGTTTCAAACTGTCATACACCAGAAGTGTCGCTAGGCTGTTGTTGATGACCCTAGTGATGGCCAGCATGTGGACATAGGCATAAAGGATTGTGACATTTTGTTAATAGATACAAAATACAGGCTTCTATTAATTTTAATAATTAAAATGGATTCTGCAATGTAACAATAAATATAATATTAACATATTCATTTTTAAGGTTCAAAGTTTGCTCAGTTTAATAAAACGTACACATGCTGTCATTCTTTAACTGGTGGGAATTAGACCACCTTTTATCTCGTTTAATCTCGAGGTTATTCACCTGCTGGCTATGCAGGGCTTCTGAGTACAATCAAATGACTGTTTCATCCAGCCATATCTCACTGCTCAAAGGATGTTGTTTTTAAACCCCTGTGAGTATCCCTTACTTATTATCTTCCAACATACAAAGGTGTCTCATTCTAATCATATATACAAATATGAAGCTTTTTAGGATTGTCACTCAAGTCACAGCATTATGCTCTTTAAATCATTAAAACATTTATGAGAATTAGCTCATCTTTTGTGCTGTAGAGCCGTAAGGTCCGTAAGACATCTGTGTGTTTTGGAAGACGAGTTGAAAAAGTGCATATTGCTAGATATTAATATTGCCGCTCAGCTTTTGCTCTTCACTCGGTATGTCACACCGTCACCCTCTCAAAAACGACCAATGAAAACCGCGCTCTCGCTCCGCGTCCCCTCCTCCGCCCGCAGTTCGCCGCGTGCCCCCGCGGTTCTCCATCCCGCCCACGGACCACGAGGTGATGCCCGGCGGCAACGTCAACCTGACCTGCGTGGCGGTCGGCGCCCCCATGCCCTACGTCAAGTGGATGATCGGCGCGCTGGATCTCACCCGGGAGGACGAGACGCCCGTGGGCCGCAACGTCCTGGAGCTCACCAACGTGCGGGAGTCTGCCAATTACACCTGCGTGGCCATCTCCTCCCTGGGCATGATCGACACCTCGGCTCAGATCACGGTCAAAGGTGAGCGCTGAGTAGTGAGTTCAGGGGAAGGCCCTTCTGTCTGAATCTGCAGGGGTGGGAAGAGCCACTGGATGCTGTGTTTGAGTAGCATATGTGGGTAATTATTAATTAAGTATTAGAGAACCGGATGTTATAATTCTGATCAATCAAAGCCTGTCATTTATTAGAAAAGTATGAAGAGCTAGACTTTAGGGATTATGCATGGAAAAGGATGTATGCTGAATTCAAGACTATTTTATAGATAGATGTATAATATGAATGATTAGGTCTTGGAGAACTTTGATTTTCCTGCATAATAAGTACATTATTAAAACAGCCAACATAATTGTATGTTTTTCCATGTATTCTAATAAGCCTGCAAAATGCTATTATCTTAGTGTAATTGTAAATAGTTCAATTTGAGAACTACTGTAATTGTGTGTGTCGGTTATCTGAGACACGCAATTTCTTCAATAGCTTCAATACTGAGAACCCTGCTTGCCTCTAACAGCACTGCCCAAGCCGCCGTCCTCCCTCATTGTGACTGAGACCACCGCCACCAGCATCACCCTGACCTGGGACTCGGGAAACCCCGAGCCTGTCTTCTATTACGTCCTCCAGTATCACCCCAAGCTGTCCATCAACGGCTTCCAGGAAGTGGACGGAGTAGCCACCACGCGCTACAGCATCGGCGGCCTCAGCCCTTACTCGGAGTACGAGTTCCAGGTCATCGCCGTGAACAATATCGGGCGCGGCCCCCCCAGCGGCGCGATCGCCGCGCGCACTAGCGAGCAGGCGCCCTCCTCGCCCCCCCTGCACGTCCAGGCGCGCATGCTGAGCCCCAGCACCCTGCTGGTCCAGTGGGAGGCCCCTGAGGAGCCCAACGGCCAGATCCGGGGCTACCGCCTGTACTACAGCTCCAGGCCCGACGCCCCCCTGAGCTCCTGGCACCGGCTCAACACGGACGACGGGGAGATGACCAGCCTCCTGGGCCTGACCCCGGACACCACCTACAGCCTGAGGGTGCTGGGGTTCACCTCCAAGGGGGACGGGCCCCTCTCAGATGTGCTGCAGGTCAGGACCCAGCAAGGAGGTGAGGAAACCGCAAGTGGGCCTTTTGTTGCAAAAAAGAATCGCATGGCAACGGTCTGGGGCGATGGCTTGGAGCATAACCATCTACATGTCCATATATATCCAACGTTAACCTTGAGTACCTCCACTTTTTTGGATTTTCTCTTTTGTTTTCTCCTGTCTTAAGTTCCCGTACAGCCAGCTGCCTTTGAGGCGGAGGCCGAATTGGATACGCGCATCATGTTGTCATGGCAGTGGCCCGTCAGCGACCAGATCGTCAACTTAGAACTCATTTATTGGGAAGCGACGGACTTGGCTAATAAAGTAAGTGTTCATATTATGAGGATCATCAGTTATATTCTGAGGGATGATCAAGCTATGCTCCCTCCACACGCAGTTTGGGAAAGTACCTTCCAGACATTGGAGTCCCCAAAACTTTGCAGATGCTCTTGTCCAAAGCAACATTTTCCAACATTGTCCTTCACAGCTTTTGTTCCGATTGTGAGCCCATGTTTTTCATTTCTCTTCTCCACAGGTCCAGATCACATTGGAGCCAATGGGATCCTATGCTGTCGACGGTCTGAAACCGGACACCCTCTACATGTTCTCATTAGCAGCGCGCTCCGAGCTGGGTTTAGGGGTGTTTACTCAGCCCATCGAGGCCAGAACTTCTCAGTCCAGTGAGTAGCGCACTACGTACATCACCCATGGGTAAATGTAGCCGAAGATGTCTTGTGTGATACAGACTGTAATATAATGATGACTGAACCTACCCTTAAAATTAAAAGTTTTGAAAACCTTTAACTTACTGAACAGTATGGAAGACATGTTGGCATGTTAATTGGATTTTACCATTTTTTTTACCCTTTAGATTTGGACAGGTAAACAGACCACAAAACATGAAACTTAATGAAACTTAAACTTACGTAAACAAGGTCATTAATATAACTCAACCAACTAGCGCACAACGCATTGCTCTTGACACAAAGTGCAGACCTACAGCACCAATTCAGGCTTTGCTTGTCCCTTGACTGTCCCTTACTACCCTCCCCTCAGCCCTACCCGTGGAGTTACACCTGTTAAGCCTTAGCTCCACCAGCATCCAGGCGAGTTGGGTAGCGCCCCATGCAGCCAGTCGTCATGGGAACATAGCATCCTACTCACTGGCCTATCAGGCGCTCCCTGGTGAAGCACGTCGAGTGGTGACCGGGATCGGGTTCAACGTGAGCAGCTACGTGCTGGAAGATCTGGAGAGGTGGACTGAGTATGTGCTCTGGTTGAGGGCTCACACTGACAAAGGGCCAGGCCCGGAGAGTCCTGGGGCCCGCACCCGAACACAGGAAGACGGTATGTTGTTGAAGGCTTCACCTGGACTTCTCTTGGCCCGGAGCTAACTCTTCCAGCTGCTGTTCCTGCTACTACTACTATTACTACTCGCCGTCTCTCTCTTTTCTCCTGTACTTCAATCGTTTTTTCAAATGGACTGATCCTAGTCATTTTCCTGATTTTTTTTCCTTGCTCTGCAACTCACTTGGAACCGTCTTTCCGATAAAGCGCCGCTTCCCGTATCCTCTTGATGTGCTTCCCGCTCAAGGATAACCAACAGCCTTTACTTTACATACGACCTTACCCTTTCATCACACAAGGAATTCCTGTGGGATTTATTATCAGAGCAACTGGTGTAAAGAGGTTGAAGGAACAGACTATAACTCAAGCAATATGTCAATTAGTGTACACATCCATATCCATTTGTAATCAAAATTATTAAACGTTTTAGTTTGTTGGTTTTGTTTGAGAAAACAAGTGAGAAATGAACCAGTGTACTCCAGACTCCACACATATTTCTAACTGGAGGCTAGCCATACAGGACAGCTATGATCAGTAAATGATTTGTAAGGTAATAAAATAAGACCGACTAATACTGTTCCCTTCCTTACGTTTCTCCCAGTGCCTGGCGCCCCTCCTAGGAAGCTGGAGGCGTACGCTCTGAACTCCACTGCCTTCAGAGTGACCTGGAAGCCCCCCCTGCCTGTGAAGCAGCACGGGCAGATCAGAGGCTACCAAGTGGTCTACACCCGGCTGGAAAACGGGGAGCCACACGGGCAGCCCCTCATCATCGACGTGTCCCTGCCTGAAGTCCAGGTACCCCAGGGCCTTTCAACCCCGTTTGAACCCAGCATTGGGTTGTTTAAAGAGCAACGGGCAGGTTGGCATCAGCAGACTCCCCTTCCTTGATTACAGTGTGGAGCCTTAAATGAGTGAACGCTCTGCTTCCTGCCCAATTCTTTAGAACTGTTGGAATTGATAGGTGGCCAGCTCCTGAAGACCGGAGGGGCTGAGAAGGGGAATAATAAGGTCCTTCAGGTAGGAAGGACTCCGTGTATGATTTGATGATTATATAATAGCACCATTAAATCTGACCCTGCATTAATCGGAAGTCAGTCGAGAGAGGAGAGAATAGGAGTAGTGTGATCGCATGTTCTAGTTAGGACTAGCAGCGCCGTTCTTAACAAGCTGGAGGCTTCTTGGATGCGTTTGGTAAACCAGAGAACATCGCATTCCAGTAATCTAGTCTAGACGATATGAATGCGTGGATGAGAGTGAACTGTGGTTAACATTGGGCTGATTTTAGATGAAGGAAACCATCTGGTGATTCTCCATGCCGATCAAAAGAAAGCAGGGGGTCGAACAAGACACCCAGAGTTTTGACACAGGAACCTTGAGAGATAGTAGAGCCCTCAGGACACAGTGTGACGTCTTCAAACTGTGTTGGTTGTTGCCTCGGGCGAGATGATTATCAGCTCCGTTTTCCCTGTGTTTAGCCGTTTTGGGACATCCATCTTTTAATTGCAGTCGGGCAGGATTCGACCTTGGGAATTTGGGAGAAGTCATTTGATCCAATATGGATGTAAATTTGAATGTCGTCCGCTTAACGGTGAAAGCTTCTTAGCTTTAGTGTGGTAGTAAAACCACCACAAAAGTGTCACAGATCCTAAATCATACTGAATATATTTGTAGGAAACATGACATCAGGATTGTTCTTCTATAGGACCTGGTCTGCACCAGTGTGTACAATTCATTGCAGCGTGTGCAGTGTAAAGGTATCAATCATGATGTGGTCAGCGTGTAGAAGCATGTCTCTATCTCTGCCAGGCTCCCCCTTCAGTTCTTCAACGCTTATCTGTGCCAGCATGCCTTTTGGGTGAGCAGGAGATAGCTGGGCATCCGACACGCTTTGTTTAATAAGCCTCCGGGAAATAGACTCCCTTGTCTTTACAGATTTGTGTACTGAAGGTTTCACATGAGGAGCAGAGAATTCTGTGTCTGCAATATGCATTACGATTTGTTTTACCTTCATCATGAAAACACGAGGTCCTGGGTTGAGGTTTTTAGTTCAGCACATGATTCTTTTGGTGATGTATTCTTATGCACAGACTTTGTTCTGCTCACGTGTGTATCCATTACATTAAGGGCAAGAAAATGCCTTCCTCTTGTTAGCGTTTATTTTCAAAGAGTTAAAAATAATCATGCTTTTTAAAATAATTGTATACAATATATTTTAATTGTCTAGTAATCACTGATGTAATCAGTATTATGTAAGGGTGTTTGTTCACTGGTCTATGGTCGAAGGCAGGGTCATAACACAGAAAATAGGGGCAACCTGGTTACCGGCAACCACTTCTAGGTTCATTTAAAAATATTATATCAGTCCATATAATATTGATCAGAATTATAATTTGCATTTGTCTTCATATCTCAGAGGTCCGATATAAGTCCTAGATTAGTTGATTTTAACTGATTTTAGTAATCCTATGGAAGGGTTCACCTGTGAACCCTTCCTAGGATTACTGTGAGTCCTCTTTCCTTCACGCTGCTAGACCTGTCTCCCGCAATTAACTCTGTGATTTGCATTCCTGTCTTATCTTGTGTGGCGCCAGGCCAGATACACCACTCCCCTACTCTCTCTTTAACGCTGGGCTTTGTTTTGTTTTGTTTGTTCTTTCTACACCCTTGTCCTCCTTTCCACAGTTCAAATAAACTCAAACACGCATCCATGCAGACAAGCAGACAAGCACCAACACACAGGCTCGGCTGTACGTCACACCCTGTGTGTGTGTGTGTGAGTGAGTGAGTGAGTGAGAGTGAGTGAGTGAGTGAGTGAGTGAGTGAGTGTTTTACCCGTCTCAGAGCTTTACCTTCGGTATGTTAGTTTCTCCCATCGGCCCCGGTGGCAGTGATGAGACTCATCACAAGATTACCACGGACAAACTTATTGACGTACACGGACACTTATCCCACACACAGTCATCACGATCGGTATGGACTGCAGCTCGCTTTTAAATCGTTTTCTTTCCTAAATATGTCTTTTTCTTTTCTCATTATCTAGAACAGCATACTGTGCCCCGGTGTGATAAATCATTGTCGAAGCGGACCCACAGAATAACAACACGCAAGGGAACAAACATTCTGCTGAATCCATTATCTGGAATGTGATCTCAGCGGCTGCATGGAACTCTTTTGGCAAAGGAGTGAAAAACAAGAAGTTTTGAGTGTGGGCAGTCAGGAAAAACAGAACTGCCCTTGATGATGCCACAGACGCGCTGAATTTCAGTTTGTTTCTCTGTTTTGTCTCCCTCTGTCCTTTCCTGTCCCTCTTCACGTCTCTTCCTATTCCCTCTCTGCCCTTCCAAACCGATGCCCTCTTCCCCAGGAGGCGACCGTCACAGGCCTGCTCCCAGAGAAGAGCTACTCTGTGACGGTGGCTGCCTACACCACCAAGGGAGACGGGGCCCGCAGCAAAGCCAAGGTGGTCACCACAACAGGAGCTGGTGGGGGCCTCCTTTATGTTTGCTTGTAATTGGGACTGCACACACACAGACCATCAAACACACGTTAGAATTAAACTATCAGGGGAACTCCGCAGCAAAATCCCCATGGCACCCGTAAAGGGAAAAATGTACTGCCAATTAAACCTTTACCTCATGTTTAATGGTGACGCAAGAGTAGTTGCATTTCTGAACATGCTGGTGTGAAGTGGATAATTGGTAGTCACATTCAGAGGATTCTTTTTATTTAATTAATCAAACCGCATTCACCTTTTTCATCATTTTTAAAAGAAGAATAATTAACAAAAACCTTGTTCATTCCAATAAGCCATGAATAAAACGTGTGTTTGGTCGGTTTATTCCTCCTCTATGTTCCCTCTAGTCCCAGGCAAGCCCACCATGATGATCAGCACCACCATAGGCAACACGGCTCTGATCCAGTGGCAGCCCCCCAAGGAGATGGTCGGGGAGCACACGGGTTACCGGCTGCAGTACAAGAGGGCCGAAGAGGGGGCTTTTACTGTGAAGGACTTCAAGAAGACGGACGACCACTTCACCGTCACCGGTCTCTACAAGGGAGCGACCTACGTCTTCAGACTGTGCGCCAAGAACCGCGCCGGCCCGGGGGAGGAGTACGTCAAGGTGGTCAGCACACCGGAGGACGTCCCGGGCAGCTACCCCCAGAACCTGAGCGTGGTGGACCTGAGCGCCACGTCCACCGCGCTGTCCTGGGACCCCCCGCCCCTGGCCGAGAGGAACGGGAGGATCGTCCATTACCTGGTGGTGTACCGGGACATCAACAGCCAGCAGAACGCCACCAACACCACCGAGGACACCCAGATGACCATCCAGGGCTTGCGGCCGGACACCACCTACGACATCCGCGTCAGGGCGTTCACCAGCAAGGGGAGCGGACCCCTCAGTCCGAGCGTCCAGAGCAGGACCATGTCCACCTCCCCACCAGGTAAGACCCCCCGGTGTGTGTGTCACTCGCTGATGACAAACAGAGAAATGCAGGATCTGTCTTTCGTCCCATCTGCACGAACTCCTTCCTGCTACTTACGCCAAAATGCCGAGATAAATATCTGTGCTTCCAATGTGTGAATATATATATGTAATTGCCAGCATATGTCTGCACACATGCAGACTCTCACGCACCTACAGCTATACATGCGCTAAACGCGCTAGAGAGCAGATGGTAGGGGGGAGGAGACGGAAACCAGATTGCAGCCTTCCTTAGCAGAGAGCGTTCATTATAACAGGTCCTGTGCAGAACCCTATTTATTTAGGATATGCAGACATATGGTTTATATGAAATGTAATGGCATTCTAACATCACTGCCGTTATATGTGCCTATGGGCAGTAATTATAGCACTTGATTCTGATTCAGACTCCTGGCGTCTGTGGGGATTGTTCAATCATATTTAACGATGCATTATCTGATTAATGGCCTTACTACTTTTAGTTACAAAGTCATGAAAGTTATTTTGTAACAATGATGGAAATTCTCACAAAAGTAATTGATTTAACGTTGAAGATTGAACATTCTTCATTCTCATCACAAAACTCTTTGTACTTAATCCAGATTGTGTCTCTCTATTGACATGTTTTTATCTTTTCTCTATTCTAGAATTTACCAAAAACGTTGGCGTTAAAGCAGTGACAAAAACCAATTGTGTCTCTCTATTCACATGTTTTTATGTTTTCTCTTTTCTAGAATTTACCAAAAACTTTGGCGTTAAAGCAGTGACAAAAACCTCTGTCCTGTTAACCTGGGAGGTACCGGAAACGTATCAATCTCAAGTTCCTTTCAAGGTGAAGCTATGCCACGCTGCATACTCATTTGTATGCCCTTATAATATATAATGTGTGTTAATGAGTGTATAATGTTTATACATGCTTGCATGTAACTGTAATGTGTGCATCTATGCATGTATCTATTACACAACATGACATGAAGCAGCTACGCAATAATCAATAAATTCATGCATGATGCATTTTAAGAGTGCGTTCATGAAATTTGAGACGGCAAACATTTTAATGAGATAATAGATAATAATGAGTTAAAGTTGTAATGGCAATTTCTGCAAAACTGTAAAGATATTTATGCTGCCTTTTCTATCTACGATTTTAGATCCCTCATCTTTCTTTTCTAAACGATAACCAACATCACTATCTTGTTTAGAACACGGAGGCTAAACAAGATAATTCCTCCGCTATATCCAACACATCCCGCCATCTCCGTGGTTAGTCTGACTCAACCTCCGTTCCCCGTAGATCCTGTTCAACCAGCAGAGTGTGGAGGTCCAGGCCCTCCTCAGGAAGAAGCTGATCAGGGGTCTGCAGCCGGAGACGGATTACTCCTTCATGCTGATGAGCCGCGGGAGCAGCGCCGGGGGTCTCCAGCAGCAGGTCTCCATCCGGACCGCTCCCGACATGCTCCGCACCAAGCCAGCGCACCTCCAACAGAACCCGGAGGAGGGCGGGAAACTCACCTTCAGTCTGCCCCGGGTCCCCGCTGGGGCCTCCGTCAGGTCGGTGCTGGTTCAGTCGGCCTGCCTGGAGACGAGCTGTGGTGTTTTTCTTCATCACCGAGTTTCTTTTTGTTGTTTCATGTTTGTTGAGTTTTTTAAGGTTCCTCCCAGACCTATTTATTTGGTCGTGAAACATGGCAGTGCAACTTTCTCCTTTATGTGCCAGGGCACAGGTGGTAGGCTAAACTTGCGCTACGTAACTACCCGTGCCATGTAAGAGTAGCAGACCCGTACTTGGTGTTATGAGCGACACCTGTATTCATAAGTGGCCAGTTTAGCTTTCAACCAATCATATGATGTCTTGTTTGTTGTGGTCACCGCCATTTAAATCTTGCAATGGGCTGAAACACAGCTGGCGACACTGAGTTCCTTCACTCCTATTCATCTAGAATGATCATGTTACAGAAGTTTGATGTTCCCCTGAACTTTGAAAGCCATTCCGCCTGTTTATAACTGCTGCTCTAGCTTGTTGATGCAGTTGTATGCTCTGAATACAGGTGGTACTATGTAGCGGTGGTCCTTGTCACCCCAGCTTCACTGCAGATGTGGGAAAGCCCTGAGGACATGGATTTAAATGAGGTGGGTGGATGTTTGGTTTCACAGCGTATTGTTTTCATAAGGACACATGCGTGAGTAGGCTACTTGGGTAATTTAAAACATCCGCTATGTCATTGGAAAGTGGTTAAAAAGACCAATTTAGTTTCTAGTGATCCGCTTTTTCATGGTAATGCGACTCCGAGAGCGTGTTCATGTCTACGGTTCATACGGAGTGCATGGCTCACAGGGGGCTAATCCCACGGCACGTCATCATTAGCAACATAGACGATGGCCCAAACCGCATGTTATTGCTAGGGCCTTTTCATCAATGTTTCAATATGCTGGAAATGCTTATTCTCAATTCTTAAATTGACTATTTTGACTTGTAGAACTATGAAGTTAAAGTGCAGAGTTCTGGGTGTTGAGCTAAATAATGTGTCATCTGCTTATGCTTTAATTTGGCTGCAGTTCAATATTTGATCCAGTATATAATTGTTTTTTGATGTCGTAATTTATATGGTTGACTGGAGATATGGTTGACTCAACACAGGGTCGTTTAGTTTGACCTTCTCAAATCTTCCATCATAGTTTTGTGATTTTACTTTCATGCTTTTTGATGTGTCTTACAGTTTATCAAATTACACACTTTATATAATTCAAAACAAAAGAAAACTATGCAGTGACGCACGTCGAAAAAGCCATTTTTTAAGGCTATCGATTCTGGCATTTAAGTCAAGAAATATTGGCTCTAAAACAACAACAGAATGCGTCTTCACTTGTGGAATCGTTATCTGCTGTGTCATTGGTTTTGGTGAACGCCACAAAACCTAATGTCTAAAGACGGCTTTTGCTCCGACTGAATTCCGAAGTGAAACTAAACAGTCATCCGAGATGATTGTCAGGCTAGCGTGGTCATTACATTTCTGATCTGACGTCCTCCCCCTGCCCTGCAGCTCCTGGAAGCGGACATCGACCCCAGCGTGTACCGGCGCCGGAGACAGATCGAGGACGTTCCCCAGGCCTACATCGCCGCCCAGCTGGAGTCCCTACCTGAGGCCTTCACTCTGGGCGACGAGAAGCACTACCACCGCTACTACAACCGGGCCCTGCCAGGGCAGCAGCTGTGCCTCTGCTTCGTCCTCGCCGAGCTCACGGACCACGATTCTGTGAGTGGGAATCACCACATCTCTAGCCTCACATTTAGGTTTTTTTCATATTTCACAGTCACATGCGACAATGGTGTCAATACCATACTGTTTAGATGTTGAGGGAAGCATCTGAGATCAGTTTGCTCAAGAGGAAAGTGGAGTCAAATTTTGTATTATAATTTATGATCGCAGATGATATCACGATCAAAGGAGATCAAATTAGTATTGGACTTTTGAATTTACAGTAAGAGATAGTCATTTTATATGGTTCACACATGCCATGCTATCCGCATCGAAACGGTGTTCAGGTGAATAGGATTCACCCAGCCGGACAACGTTTGTGGTTCAAGTTTTGACACACTCAATATGCCTGCATTGTTTAACCTTCTTTAGTAGTGGTATAGTAATGGTTGTTTAACATAAGATATAATTCAGAAAATAGAACTGTGAGCAAATGTCGGACAGTTCTGTTATGTAAAACAGTGCAACCATATAACTCCTTTTAAATCATTTTAAAAGTTATAGACAACAGAAATCGTGTTCAGCTGTCCACGTATTAATTGATATCAAATAAATATGTCTTGTTATTGCTGGGGGGTATGCCTTCTGTTAAAAAAAGCTGAGATTCACTGAGAGTAAATACATGTTGTATTATCATCTCTTCCGTGTTTGAACATTTTCAGTAGTTACGCCAAGTGACTCCTTACCTCCTCTTTGACTGTACCTGTGCAGCAGCAGCAGAAGGTCTTTGTGTCCAGTCCGTTTTCCGAGCCGGTCGTTCTGACGTTCCACACCATGCCGTGGCCCTCTGAGGACCCTGAGATGCTCTGGGTGATGGGTCCCGTTCTGGCCGTCCTCCTCATCATCGGCACCGTTATTGCTATTCTGCTGCTAAAGAGGTGAGGGGAAACTGACTGCCAAGACTCAACACAATGCAATAAGCAGCAGAGGTGAATGGTGGAAAACCGTTGTCTCC
>OMKX01101391.1:0-10107 GCA_900302425.1 Brosme brosme
CTCCCGCATGTCTCACTCGAAACACATCTCACCCACCTGTCTCACTCTAAACCACATGTCTTACCAACCTGTCTCACTCTAAACCACATGTCTCACTCTAAACCACGAGTCTCACCCACCTGTCTCACTCTAAACCACGAGTCTCACCCTAAACCACGAGTCTCACCCACCTGTCTCACTCTCACCCACCTGTCTCACTCTAAACCACGAGTCTCACCCTAAACCACATGTCTCACCCACCTGTCTCACTCTAAACCACATGTCTCACTCTAAACCACATGTCTCACTCTAAACCACGAGTCTCACCCACCTGTCTCACTCTAAACCACGAGTCTCACCCACCTGTCTCACTCTAAACCACATGTCCTACCCACCTGTCTCACTCTAAACCACCTGTCTCACTCTAAACCACGAGTCTCACCCACCTGTCTCACTCTAAACCACATGTCCTACCCACCTGTCTCACTCTAAACCACATGTCTCACCCACCTGTCTCACTCTAAACCACGAGTCTCACCCACCTGTCTCACTCTAAACCACATTTCTCACCCACCTGTCTCGCTGAGACATCTCTGTTGCACCTGGACACAGCGGAGCTCCTCGTTGGTCTCGCGGAGCGTATCCCGTTCTGACAGCAGACGCTGGGACACAAAACACATGTTGACATGGAGAGAGGGACATGTGGACATGGAGAGAGGGACATGGAGGCATGGAGAGATGGACGGAGGACTGAAGGACCAATGATGGATGGATGGTTTTAGATGGATAATAGATTCATGAATGATAGATGGATGACTGAATGAACGATGGATGGATGACTTGACAAACAAATAATGATGGTGGGTGGATGATAAATAGATGGATGAATGATAGATGCATAGAGAGATGGATGGATGATGGATCAATGAATGAATTCTAGATGGATGGATGGAGGTTAAAGAGGGCGTTTACCTCCTTCTCCTTGACCAGGGCCTCGTACTTGTCATGGAGGTTCTTGTACTCAAACTGCCACTTCTCAGCCTTCATGGCCTCTGTAGAGTGTCTGGAATCCAGCTCATGGACCTGAGAGACAGAGACAGAGACAGACACAGACAGACAGGAACAGAGAGAATAAGATTACTGAGTCCCAACAGACTGAGAAGCAAAGTTTAATACGTACAACAGTAAAAGACCAAACTGTCAAGAACCGCCAACTTGTACAACTCATCCATCACCACACACACCTCCTCCTAATCTCCATGACTCCCCCACCTCCTTGCTCCCCCCTCCTCCCACCTGTCTCTTGTAGGAGTCCAGCTGGCTGCGGACGGCGTTGGCCCTCCTCAGCTCCTCCTCCAGCTCGCAGGTGCGCTGCATGTACACCGTGTTGCGCTCCTCCAGGAGACGCACCTGGCGCCGCAGGTCTCCCAGGTCCTCCAGCTTCCTCTTGTAGGTCTCCACCAGCGCCTCCAGGCGCCCGGCGCGGTCCGACGTGTGCCTGGGAGGAGGGGGACACGCCTGTTAGGTCCATGGAGGAACCAGGAGGTTGAGGTACGCAGAACACAGAGACACGCCCATCGTCCACAGTGGAGAGGTTATGAATGATAAACAACCACAACCTCTTCCTCGTTGCTGCTCAGCTGCCAAAGTCCATTGACCTCTTAGTCATGACATCACAACCGACCACTCCCACTTTTTGATAGCTTTTAGATATTAGTTTCCATATCAGCACGTTGAAAGTACATCAAGCGTGCACACACACACACGCTTATGTATTAACTTAATTTAGCCAACATCAAGGAATATAAATTTGCTTCGATTAGCTAACGGTATTCAAAGCTTTGACTAACAAGCGGTATGGATATTATCACCTATGAGCCTCAAACTATACATTAGCTTTCATTAGCTAGCATTACGATAATATTAGCAAGCATTAGGGACATTAGCCTGCACTAGCTGACGTGTTAAAGAACCAGACCAGGGCGGTTCTCACCGGAGGATGTCCATCTCGTCCTTCAGCGTCTGCGCCTCCTCAGCCAGGGAGGTGAGGTCCTCGTTGCGGACCTGGAGATCCAGCACTTCCCTCTGGAGCACGTCGGCCCGCACGCGCACGTCGTCCCGGCTGTTCTCCAGTCTGAGGTCGGGAGGACCCAGAGAAAACATGGCTGTTCAACACGGGTTATATAGACAGCCTCTGATGAATAGAGCTACTGTGGGGGACGTGGATGTCCTACAGCTAGACAACAAGAACAGAAGAACACTAGCACATAGCACCGTGTGTCTGCTAGGGCCAGAGCAGTCATTGGAGCCTTTGGTATAGACTCATTTATGTTTCTGGTTCTTTAACTAGATTCTCCTCATTAGAGTTTTGATTGGAGCATTCACTAAAGAGAGACCAAGACACGTAAACAGAGCACATTTTCTGTCCAATTGCCATTTTCTGATTGGCTCACATTTGTTCCATGTGATGTCAGTGACAATACCTAGTCTGACGCTTCAACACAGCATGAGAGTCCTTTCAATTTAAACTTGCCTTGCTTTTCCTGAACAGTATAGTTAGGCACAACCCCATGTTATCTAATGGCATCCAATCATGCAAGTATCCCCAGTGATTGACAGCAAGAGCGGCCTATTGAACCTGTAGTTCTCCTCCTGCATCTGCTCCATCTGGCTCTGCAGGAGGAGGAGCTTCTTGCTGGTTATGGCCGTGGGGGCGTGGGCCCCACTCAGTCGCTCCCTGAGAGAGCGAGCTTCAGCCTGCAGGGACGACCGCTCCTCCATCACAGTGGACAACTGGGGGGTGGGGGGGGAGAAAAGAAAGAGCAAACGAGAGAGAGACAGAGAGACACAGAGACAGAGAGAGACTGTCATTGCTATGGTTGTGAATCGAGGGAGCGATGACGGAATGGCAGTTAGGCGAGAAAGGTGAAGTGAAACACTCTCAATCACTGAACGCAGTCATAGAAAAATCCATACACACATAAATGGCTCCACACAACAGCAAACTCGACACACACACACATACATACAGTTCTACGTTCAACATGCACAACCATTTAGCGGCAGTTAGTCAGATGGATCATCCTCCATTCTGCTGCGCTCAGCATAAGCAGCACATGGAGAAACTCAGGCAGGGAGGGGGCGAGGGCCTCCAGTGGCACCGGTCACAGACGACTCAAACACTCAGTAGAACAGAGGAGGCTGAACTCCCCATCAGGGAGGGGAAAGGGCCCAGGGCTTCAGAGCAGCGTTGGGTGACCAGAGGGGAGCAGTTGGAGGGAGAGAGTAGAATGGTGGGCTGTGTGTTGGGTTGCAGTTAGGACGAGCTGGGCAGTCCGGCATTCTGATGGGTGGAAGACGTGGATGGAGGGAGAGGATAGTGGAGGTGGAGGATGAAGGGGGTGGAGGACAGTGGAGGTGGAAGATGAAGGGTGTGGAGGATAGTGGAGGTGGAGGAGGTGGTGAATGGAGGCGAGAGGATGGTGATTGACAGATGGACGGAGGTAGTGGTGGATGGAAGGGTGGAGGAGGGGTGAGGTAGTGGAGGGGAGGATGGAGGTGGACGAGGTGATGGATGGAGGGGGTGTATACTCACCTGCAGCCACATCATCCCAGTGTGAGTACAGCAAAACACTCAACACCTACACTGAGCTTCAAGCACAGATAGCATGCTTTAGCATCGGGACCAAGGCAGGCCACATGTTGTCAAATGACCGAGGACTGAGTCTCTAGAGCAGGGAGATATTGAGCCCCCAGGGATTCGTCCATTACATGACTCATATCAAGAGGTGAAATGCTAGAACTTGGCACACTCTTCTAAAAAAATGGGCCAACACCAGTGCATTCAACACCATGCAAACTGATAACACTGAACAGTAAGAACTGCTAGTTCCAGGCAGGCCATCGAGAACCACTCTGCCGCACGCACACTGTGTTTATTGACGTTAAGACACACAAAAAATACATTTACACTCCAACAACTAGCATAACAAACAAACTGTAACCAGAGGACAAAGCCTAAGACAGCATCGAGTCCTGGGGGACCCAAGGGGTCTAGCAGCGTATGAAGAGACCCCCCCCACCAGTCCTCACCTGTAGCTCCAGGGACCGACAGCGCTGGCCCAGGTCCTCCTTCTCGTCGGCCTCCTCGCTGAGGAAGTAGTACTTCCTGGACTGAAGACAGGAGGAGTCGTCAGCGGGGGGGAGGGAGTTAACAGGAGAGAACAGGAGAGGAGGGGAGGAGAGACCGTACAACAGTATGAGAGAGGGGGAAGAGGCAGGGAGGACAGGAGAGGAGGAGTCAGGAGAGATGGTAAAATAGAGGAGTCAGAGGAGATACAGTACAATAGGGGAGGAGTCAGAGGGACAGTACAATAGAGGGGGAATAGGCAGGTAGGGAAGGTGAGAGTAAACAGCAGGGTGCAGGGGGAGGAGGGGGGGAAGAGGAGAACAATGGAGGAGGTATCAGAGGTAGGCACGACAGGAGAGTTAACAGCAGACAAAGAGGAGAAGAGGAGGCGGTGAGAGGGGACAATAGAGTGGTGTAAGGGATATGTCTGGGGTAAGGAACATCTCAGGGAAAGTTTTGTGTAGCACTCACCTGGTGGTCAAAGTCCCCGTAGGTCTCTGGACTCCCTGGGTTTGACGGAGGATCTTTGGCTAGAAGCTGAACCAATAATCTACGTTAGGCAGCATTTGTTTGTTTTATGACAACAAGATACCTATCGCTCATTTCCTGTCTGGGATTAATAAAGTATATCTCATGTTAATGAAATATTAATAAAGATCTATGAGTTTCTTAGACTGCCCAGACGAGAGGCGCTCAGACTTGCATTGGAGAAAGGTGGGTGGGTGGGGGGAGGGGGGGAAAGCAATGAGTCTTACTTTACCTCCTGAATGGCTGTCATGACAACGTGCTGGACGGATTCCTCCAGGGTCATGATCTGCTGGATCTGCTCTGAGAGAGGAGAACCAGAGAGCGATGATGTCACAGGCTTATGCAGAGCAACATGCTAACCAGAGAATGGTGAGGTCACAGGCCAATGTAGAGCAACGTGTTAATCAGAGAGCTAACACAGAGCAATGTGCCAACCAGGGAGCAGTGAGGTACCGGGCTAACGAAGCGCCACATGCTAACCAGAGAGCTAACACAGAGCAATGTGCTAACCAGAGAGCAGTGAGGTCACAGGTTAATGTAGATCCAGGGCTCACCAGAGAGCTACCAATAACATGCTATCCAGAGAGCTAACGCGGATTAGCATTCTAACCAGAGAGCTAATGAAGAGCAGAACGCTAACCAAAAGCATTCATATGGCTCTAGAATTGTTATTGTTTGTGATCCGTTGGCCTCGGATTAGGAAATAATTCTGTCATCTGTAAAATATGCTCCATTGTTTTCATCTCATGAGCATGAACTGCATTTTAAACCTGTTTGGATCCTACTAGGAATTGTAGTTTGGTACTTTGTTGGGCATGAAGAAGGTCAGGCATGGACCCCATAAAAAGACATCTGAACAACATTTCCCCCCCACCCAAAATAATCTACATCTCATTTAACGCAATGAGATCATTTCTAAGGCCATTTTACATTAGTGGACAATCAGATTCAAAAATATCTGGGCCTCCAGACCCCCAGCTTTCCTATATCTGGTGACTGGACTCAGGGGGGTTACTCCTGGGCGTCTGCCCCATGGAGGGCTGCCTTCTACACGGCCGAGCAGCTCACCTTGCTTCTTCTCACAGCTGACCGCACAGCCGAGCACCAGCTGCACCAAGCGCCCCAGCTCTGGGATGTCCCCGTGCTCTCCAATCAGGTTCACGTCGGGAAGGTGCTGCTCCGACACCTGGTGGCCGAGCACCTGGCCCCGGTAAGAGAAGGTCACCGGAAGGTCAGCAGAAGATCACAGAGGTTGGATGTTGAAAGAGGATCCGGAAGGTGCAGATTAAAGAGGTTAAAAGTAAAATAAGTAATAAGTTAGCCAACGAGATGAGGGAAACAGAGCAGTGTGATTCATAAACAGAATAATGAAATGTCAAGAAAATGGAAATTTGAATGATTCATAGCCGAGGGCTTTTGTTCAGAGAAAAAAACAAAGAAAAGGTCTTCTTACATCGTGGTAGTACTCCAGCATGCTCTGGAGGATCTTCTTCAAGTTGTTGACCTGAAGGAACAGGATGACAAATTAAAACATCCCCTTACTACACTAGATTAGATTATATTTCGAGGGATCACCGAAACAGAATTCTGACACGCAGGGCCAATCGGGGGCTGCCGTGGGGAGTGATGTCACAAGTTACCTTGAGGCGCCAGTTGGAGTCGCTGTCCTCCTTGATTCTTCCCAGCCATGTCTCGTTAAACCAGGAGGGGTCTCTGTTAACGACAGCAAAGATCAACCCCCGTCGCCCCACGACCCAAGGCAGCCCTGTGCGGTGACATTAAGAATGCTCTGGCGCACGGTCTAAAGCCTCTTCCTTAAGCAACAGATGGCAGTAATGAACAGGCAGTGATACGACTCAAGGCACATCTGCCTCCAGTTAGAAATGAATCAGAGTTGGCGGATTTTCAAAACAAGGGAACATTTTGTTTCAGATTTCAAAATAGTTCTGTCCTCTTCTTTGTTTGAATGTATGCGTGTGTTTGTGTCAACGGAGAGTACACACGCAGGAGAATCTCAGAGTGCAAAGGTCCTTTGGGTTGGACAGTCAGTTGGGGACACACACACATTACACACACACACAACTGTTCAACTTTGAATTGATAATGTTGATGCAAAACAAACCACATCCAACTTGTGTAACCTCCAGATAAGCAAAACACTCCACACTCGGTGACCTGGTTTAACACGTGTAGCCTTCAATCAGTTCTTTAGTTGTTCTCAGACACTTACATTCTGTGCAGCACGTGCGCTATTGCTACTCCTGTCGTGAGGTCTTTCTTGCTGGTACATGAAGGCACTTGGAAAGTCTGCAGCTAGAGACATTGAGATTTAGGGCATGAGAGCGGTTAGTGAAACTAGACACCTGAACTGACTATACATTCAACACATCTGCTGGGGAGTTTGTAGTTTAAACACACTGGGGGTACACTGTATTGCTTTGGTGCGGTTAAAGAAAAACTATTGAGGATGAGATGAGTGTGTTCCAGAGCTAACCCATTTCTAGGAGGCAGGACAGTCTAGTGTTTGGGGTGATGAACCCCAATGTCCACGGTTACCTTTAGGCATCCTTGAGCAAGACTACTCTGTCGCTCATTAATGACATGTAAGAAAAAAACGATCTTTGTATAAAATGGTCTGCTAAAGAATTAAAGTCTTTCTTTAATTAATTAACATTAAACAAAAACCACATCAGCACACCAAATCCATCTGTATCCTTAGTGTTCCAAATTGCCATTTAATTGTTTCGGAGAAGTTAAGCTGCTTTACGAGTCAATAAAACTATTTAAATCCACCTCATTAGCAAGTTAATAGTGTTACGTAAAGCCGTGGTTTAGCCTTGTTTTTTTGGATTATGACTTAGACTAGTAAAGTTGGCGTTTTGGAAAAGTGTTGCAAAATGCAGCGTTTTCTAGGACAGCACGCTTCCAAGAAACGGCTGACGTTGATTCTGGGAAATTTACTACAAAATAAATTAATAAACAATCAGGGTAGTGACAAGTAAACAGCTGTTAGCTAGCGATCTCGACAGGTTAGCGTCTATCATTTTGAACAACCAGTTCATGTGATATGACTACAAGGGGGCTTAAGTGAATAATATAACTACATTTGAATAAGCAAAAGGTCAAATAGACCTAATGGTGCCTAATTTAGTTACAGATATTCGTCATAGTTGGTTGTCGCCACCTGCTCTCACCTATTCAGAGCGGTATGCGATACCCTGCTAGCAACGCTAGCATACCTCGGTAAACTTACCCAGTTTAGTAAGGAATCACACAATTCTGCTTTGTCCAGACTCATTCTCGGTTTTCTGTTGATGTACCACGTTCTGTGCCCAGCTATGGCTACCTTTTTACTTTTGGGGGTGTTTTGGTAACTTAGTTTTAACTCGTATTAGTACTTTTTTTTTTTTTTTTTTTACCCCAGTCACAATTTCATGCCCTTCCTCCTTCGCGTTTCAGTCGCGCTTTGAGCCCTGCGAGCCTCCGTATTAACAGCGTTGGCATGGCAACGGATTACCGCCATGTCAAAAGCATAACAAGCCGAAGCTAAAATGAAATAGTTAAGTTAGTGTATTCATTACATTAATTCATTAATTCAACAAATCACCATATCAAATGAAAAACAAGGAATCATATTTTAAGTTTGTTTTTATTTATTTCCGTAAAAAATGATTAAGGACAAACAATTGTTTCTCAACTATCTCAACAGTCGTAAACTCCGTCACATGTTTATATTTGGGTTTTCGAAAGAATGCTCAGTAATGTTTTGTTTTATAGAAGAAAATAAAAAAGGCCACTAGATGGCTCTAGTTGACAAACACCAAGCATACTAATCCGCACCCCTTCAGATGTAATCACCTGTTTGTAAAATTTCTCTATCCTATCATTACGCCAATGAACAGAACTGCAGGTATTGGTGCCAATAGCAATATTTATAATACATAGGTGTATATGTTGATGTATTATGTCTATCCTGGTAATTACCTCAATTATATCGTCAAGTACAAATACTCTATCATGGTAATTATATAACTTATTTGATAAATTAAGTATTAAGTAAAACTAAGTATTCATGAATAGAAACGACAAGGTGTTTGTGCCTGTCTTTATCCAGCTCTACTCTGTAATCCCTGACTCAGAATTAAACATATGTCTATGCAACCAACATTTCACACTTTTATTCATGAACACCTCCCCTACAGCCTCACCCTCTGCCTCACCCTCTGCCTCACCCTCACCCTCAGCCTCACCCTCACCTAAATGCACCTGTGCTAGAGGGCTGATGTTTCGCAATCATCCATTCCACTTCCTGTCTTCCGCGGTCCGAGGGATTGGTTGAGTCACATGGCCTCACACAGGGTCACATGACCCTACAAGGAATTCTAGTATATCAGTTAGACCGGAATTCCTTTATGTCCAACGGTCTGGTATCAGAGAGGGAATGTCTACGGGTGCTCATGCCACTCATGGTAAACACTGACTAATGCTCCCTCTCAGGACGTTAAGGTTTACGAGACGTTTGTTTTAGTGCAGGTTTGGCTGTATTGACATTGGAAAGCTTATGCTGGATTATTACAAAAACACCTGAGACATTTATGCCTTTCAACTTGTTCTGGAAATTCTTGTTTGTCTTTTTTCCCCCCACAATGCCCTGAAGTACCTGTACCTGTATTCTCCTCCACCCCTCCAGCCCTCAGCCCCTCCAGCCCTCCAAAAAGTGACAGAGAGACAGAGAGACAGACAGACAAACAGGCAGGCAGACAGACAGACAGACAGACAAACAGACAGACAGACAGACAGACAGACAGGCAGGCAGACAGGCAGACAGACAGGCAGACAGACACACCCACATAAACATAGACCCACAGACAGACAGAAAAAGACAGTGACAGATTGACAGACAAACCTACATAAACCCAGACAGACAGACAAACAGACAGGCAGGCAGAAAAAGACAGTGACAGATAGAAAGACACAGACAGACAGTCAGACAGACCCTCTTAAACGCCGACAGACAGTTAGACAGACTCTCATGAACACAGAGGGACAGTCAGACAGACTCTTATGAACAGATAGACAGTCAGACAGACTCTTATGAACAGATAGACAGTCAGACAGACTCTCATGAACAGATAGACAGTCAGAATGACTCTTATGAACAGATAGACAGTCAGACAGACTCTCATGAACACAGACAGACAGTCAGACAGACTCTCATGAACACAGATAGACAGTCAGACAGACTCTTATGAACAGATAGACAGTCAGACAGACCCTCTTACACGCAAATAGACAGACAGACAGACAGACAGACTCTCATGAACAGATAGAGAGAAAGAGAAAGACAAACAGACGGACACATCCACATGAAGACAGAACGACAGGCAGAGAGAGAGAGAGAGAGAGAGAGAGAGAGAGAGAGAGAGAGAGAGAACGATAAATATAGAGAGAGAAGAGGGATGGGGTAGAAG
>OMKX01101428.1:0-11565 GCA_900302425.1 Brosme brosme
TGTCCTACCCGCTGCCCGACACCCCCAAACAAAGCCCCCCGAGCCCCGACGAGGCTCCTGCCCGCCAGCGCGCCTCCAGCTCCTCCAGCTCCGGGTCGTCCAGCAGCCGCAGCAGCAGCCCAGAGCCACAGAGCAGAGAGCGGAAGCCCCCCGGGCCCCTCACCCTGCTGGCCCGCAAAATGGCGTCCGAGGGGGCCTTCTCCGGCGCCGGGTGGCACGGCGCCGCCGGAGAGCCCACGGACAACGGTGCCACCGCCGCCGCTGCAGCAGCATTAGCTCAACCCTTCACCGCCATCACGCACACAGCCAACACTGCGTCCGCCATCGCCAGCGTGTCTTTTCCCATGATCCCCGGCGGCATGCAGGGTATGCTGGGAGGCCTGGGTAGCCAGGGCCCGGTGAGTGTGCTCCGCGCCACGGCGATGGAAGACAGGGAGGCGCTGCTGGAGAGGGAGAAGGAGCTGGAGAGACGAGAGAAGCAGAGGATGGTGGAGGAAGAGCAGGAGAGGGAGAAGGCGTTGGAGCGGGAGAGGATAGAGCGACAGAGGGCCTTGCAGCGGGAGGAGCAGGAGAGGGCCCTGCAGAGAGAGCGGGAGCTGGCCCTGGAGCGAGAGAGACAGGAGAGAGATCTTGCTCTTGAGCGGGAGAGACTGGAGAGAGAGTTGGCTCTGGCCAAAGAGAGGGAGGAACGAGAGAGGGCACTTCAACTGGAGAAACTGGAGTTGGAGCGGGCCATGCGGCGGGAAAGAGAGGAGCGAGAGAGGGCTTTGCAGAGGGAAAGAGAGGAGCGAGAGAGGGCTTTGCAGAGGGAAAGAGAGGAGCGAGAGAGGGCTTTGCAGAGGGAAATGGAGGAGAGAGAAAGGGCCCTGGAGCTCGCTAGGGAGAGGGAGGAGAAAGAGAGGATTGAGAGGGAAAGATTTCTGGAACAAGAGCGATTAGAGAGAGAGATGGCCCTTGCACGGGAGAGGGAGATGGAGAGGCTGGCGAGAGAAAAGGCCTTGGAGCAGGAGAGAATACAGAGGGAGCGAGCGCTGGAGCAGGAGCGTCTGCTACGAGAGAAGGAGGAGACGGAGAGGATGGAGAGACAGAAAGCTCTGGAGCAGCAGCGAATGGAGAGAGAGAAGGCCCTGGCAAGGGAGAGGGAGGAGAAGGAGAGAGAGGAGAGAGAGACGGCACTCGAACGAGAGAGGATGGAGAAGGAGAAGGCAGAGCTGGAGAGGAGGCGCGTGGAAGAGCAGGAAAGGGTCGAGAAAGAGAGAGCGGAGACACTCCGGAGGGAGAGGGAGAGAGCCCTGGAGAAGGAGCGGGAGGAGAGGCAGAGGGCCCTAAAGGAGGAGAAGGAGAGGGAGGAAAAGGAGAGAGCACTGAAGAAAGAGAGGGAGGAGAGGGCCCTAAAGGAAGAGAAAGAGAGGGAGGAGAGGGCCCTAAAGGAAGAGAAAGAGAGGGAGGAGAAGGAGAGAGCACTGAAGAAAGAGAGGGAGGAGAGGGCCCTTGAAAAGGAGAGGGAGGAGAAGGAGCGAGCACTCAAGAAGGAGAGAGAGGAAAGGGAGGAGAAGGAGAGAGTCCTAAAGAAGGAGAGAGAGAGGGAGGAGAAGGAGAGTGCGCTGAAGAAAGAGCGAGAGGAGAGGGAGGAGAAGGAGAGGGCGGAGAAAAAAAATACCCTTGAACGTGAAAGACTGCAGCGGGAAAAAGAGGCGCAGGAGCAGCGCGACAAGGCGAAGATGGCCGACAGGGAGAGGGAAAGTCACCTCCCTCCATCCAAGCGCGGCCGGGAAATTGGTCTGAACCTCCTGTCCACTCCGCCTCAGCTCTCCGCGGGAGCAGCCAGCAAGGTGGACCAGCCCGAGTCCATGGAGGCCCAGCCGGCCGGCGGAACAGGCCCAGGGGAGCCGTCAGAACCAGCCACCCCTCTGTCGCCCCAGTCCTCCCTAAAGAAGTTCCGCTTCCTGCGGGACACTCAGGCACAGCCCCCGCCCACTTCCTCCGGCTCCGTGGTCATAAAGCGGCCACGCACCTTCTCAGACACCCCACCGCCCCACGCCTCCCCCATCACCTCCCCCACCAAGGTGCGACCCTGGGCTGAGAAAGAAGGGCCCGCCCTTCCGCCGGCGGCCCCGGCTCCCGGGGACCCAGAAGACGGGCCCAAGCCAGAGTCCGCCGACAAGACCCCGGTCGCCGCAGAGCCCCCCAAGAAGGTGGTGGAGGGGGAGCAAGGCAGGGCCCCATCTGTCCCGAAGGTGGCAGCTCTGCAGGGAGAAAGGGATGAGGAGAAACTGAAACAGGGGAAACGCGAGAGGAGGAGGTCCTCCTCCAGCGACTCCTCCTCCTCGGGCTCTGGGTCGTCCTCGTCGCGGTCTTCCAGCTCGTCTTCGTCATCGCGGGGAAAGACTCAGGTGAGTCCATCACAGGCCACTGCTGGCGGGTGACCACAGTACTATTAAGGGAGAACTGCTTTCATTGAGGTCCAGCGTTAGGGTAGTCATGGTTTAGCCCCGGTAGTCAGGACTACAATAACATTTTATTTTTTTGTAGTGATATTGACCCAAATGGACCATTTCACCATTCTCGTTTTGAGCTTGTAAGGTTATTTATTAGCAGTATGTGTATGTACTTTTTATATTTATATTGGAACAAATACAGAATATAACCAATACCATACTAGAAAAATGTAATGCAGCAGTAGCAGAAAAGGACTAGAGCTGCTGTTACTGTCCATCCATCCTTACCTCTTCCTTCCTTCCTTGCTTTCTTCCTCTCTCACTCTCAGGACAAGAAAGCCCAGCGCCAGGCGTCTCTTAAGCGCAGGGTGGATGGCGGTCCTCCAGCCAATGAAACGCCCCGAGCCACCCTCACCACAGCGGAAGGGGGCGGGTCTGGTGTCAAGCTCCACAGCGAGGTCAGTTTCCTCCCCTGGTTCACTCACTGTGCAGACGTTTCACCAGAACCACAGGATACTAATATTGAGTTTTGCGCGGCTGTAAAAAAGGCCAATACTTGAAATACTTATTAGTTCTGTAATATGATGCATTCCAAATATACTGCGTTTATTTTTTCATCATAATAGTCCCACTCTGTTATTATAACTAGTTCAAGACTAGTAAACACTTGGTTTTCGTATAATATGCTTACTTACTCTGCTACTTTTGTACTGCAATCACAAATAAATTGCATATATTGATCTTTCTTTCCCCTGAAAATTTTCTCTTGCATATGATCATGTTATTTTAATTGGAGGTAGCGACCCACAAACTTCACACAAATATTACACTATTAAATGTATCATTTAAATTGCGGAGTTTCAAGGGATTTTACTTTCCTGACATAACTTTGTTGCTGACTTCTTGAACAAAACAGAAAGCTGCGGTTGGACCACCAGCCGAAGACCGGAAGACCCCAGCGGAGACAAAGGAGGGAGAGAAATCAGAGCAGAAGAAAGACAAGCCAAGGTCTGGTTCTGTTGCTTTCTTCCTGTTTTATAACAAAAATGTTTACAATAAAATTAGGCCATCGAGACACACTCACTCAGTCAAATACACACAGATACGCACACGTTTCATTTTATATGTTTCTTGGGTAGACAAACTACTTGGCTAATGGAGCCCTAGTCCGGCTTTCATCAGCTCTAGTAAAACCTTTCATTCGATCTAGGAGTCCATGCCATCATATTAAAAGTATAGAGTACTTCCTATGTTACACACTTTACTGTGTAAAGAGCCCAGCTTGTGTTTCAAAATGTTCAATCATCGTTTGTTTTGCGTTAACGTGTGTTGTTCATGCCAGGTCTTTGCAGACATTAGGAGAACCGGTTGAGACGCTGAATGTGTTCCCTCAGTCGATTTTAGGCTCATAATTATGTCTCTGTGGCTTATGTAATGTGTATGGCATAGCACACAATAAACCAAGAGGTGTTTTTTAATGTACAAATATGTCGGGGCGTTACATGAATTTAACTATGGTTATTGGCCTCTTTGTATTTATATGAGAATGATTTTATTTTTTTTACCGGCAATTTAGTCGTTAATATATTCGTTGAAATAAGACGACACTCAGGCACAAGACCTGCGCTGCATTAACGTTACATTTTGCAAAGCAGTTATCACGCAGATAACTTATTACACCTTATCTGCGTTTTTATTTTATTAAACCTTATCTGCGTTAGCAGTGTGTAGTGAAGCTCACACTCAATTAGTCGTGGAACCGAGCCAAGGGAAGACGAATTGAATTCCTTTCAGGCGATGTGTAAGCCTGCCTTGACACCGGTGAGAACATGCGGGTCCTTTAAAAAAATCTCATTTTCGATCGCACCAATATGGCTGCGGTGCAGGATTTTAGTTCATAGCTAACATATTAAATATCGTCGTATCGCAAAGCTAAAATAAGATATTGCAAGCTAGGCGGCGGCTTTTTGGTACGCACCAGGTTTGACTGGCAGTCGAGGGAAATGCTTTGAGAGCGGAGTAGAGTCTAGTGAGAGAGAGAGAGAGCGCAAGGTAGGAGGAGCGGTTGTGCCTCGTCGCAGTCTTATTTTTTCAGCAGCAACGTAGCGCTTGCTTCTATTTTAAGTGCCTGACAAAATAAAAACCAAGTTCCCCGGAGATGTTTTACCTTTTTAAATGGGGGAGTAGGCTGAGTGATTAACTTGCGCAATGGGTGAAAGAGGCAATGTCCAACGTCCCATCTAGCAGTATGCAATCGTGCAGTCCGTGTCCTTTTTTTTGGGTGAATGAATCAAGCAAGTCGAAGGATATTGCGGGGCTATTTAACAATATTCGTTTGATACGAAAGCGAACGGTCAATGCATTTGTTTTGACGCCAAAGCTATGACAGTAGTTGTAAACAGCAAACGTCACAGTGAAACGCGTTAGAAATGCGCTGTCGCGTATGTAAATGAAGCGCATTGATTGTCTCTCCCATCACTAACACTGAGGGCGGTTTTATAATCACAGACGTCTGGAGTTACACCCGAGTACAGTTGAGGCTGTTGGCAGTTTTGCATTTAATTCGCGAATGCTGCATTAGTTCGATTTCAGTGGTCTTCTTGAAATACTAGTGAGTAGTGACTTAACCTCCTGTCGTGTACTGTGCGCACCCTACAGCGACCTGAAGGAGAGTAGCATGGCGGAGGCTGAGCATGGCCAAGAGACCAACGATGAGGTAAGGCACAGAGGAGACCACCACCAAACCAACGGATCATCTATTTACTTTATTTCCTTCACAGATTTAGTCGGTTGGCATTTTTCTTTTCTTTTTTGCCAGTTAGCTTTCAGACCATATGTCTTTTTAGTTTTGAAGTGAATTGGATTCATCTGAGTTGTGATAAATGCAATTGGAAACCGTAGAGCCTTTTTTTTAAATAATAATTTGGATTAAAATGAGCCCCTTTCAACAAGCTGTAGAATGCATAGATGTAGCATACACATTGATGATTTGGCTGTGTTTTTCAAAACCTTTGCTGTCTTAGACAGAGGCAGCAAGGGCATATTATCATTGTGGCTGATGTTTAAAACCCACTTGATTGCTTTGTTATAAAGGTGCTCATGCCTCTTCCATTGCCCCTAATGGTACCGGCACACTACTTCTGCCACTACTACTACTACTACCACGCTGCACTGTTCCACTGTCCCCCAAGAACCCTGGGTTGACCACAGATAGCCCCCCTCGAGTCTGCGCTGTAGACGGACAGACCTGGCAACAAAATGCCCCCGTGTCATGGAGCTGGCTGGCAAGAGTCACTGGTTGGACCGACGGGGAAGGTGGGCGTTGCCAAGTCGGCTCACCTGTCTCCCCTGGTTGGTTCCCTGCTGAGCCACCCCTAAGCACGCTTGCTGGGGGGGTGGTGGAAGACAACACCATACACTTCAGACTGTTTGGGAATCCTTGTGACAACCAAGAACACGTCAAAGACATTTCTGTCCCACATGGAAGTTACAGAAGACTGTGGGGCAGAGTGGAGCGTATGAATTCGGAGCGTATGTGTTGGATCGTCTGCTGCGCGTCGGAGCGGTTGCTCGCTGCCTGGACTATCCGGAGGGGGTTCCATTCATCTTCAGAATGGAACCCCCAAATCATGAAGAGACTTGTCTGGTTCTGCTGCTTCTGGACAATCGGTATGAAGTACCACTGTCCTGGTGGGGCGTGGTGAGCGAGAGAGTTTTTTACGGACATTCACAAATTCCTCATCAAGCCCTCGCGCTACTTCCTGTTCATCCAATCGGACGCCACATTGAGACGATAAAGATGAGGCCGACACCACGGCCAAATAAAGAAAAAAGGACAAATGCTAAAATGGATGCCTTTATAAAGGCGTTCTCAGGCTGATGCCGCCCCCGGGAACTCTTAAACACATCCTGCCAACCAACCAGCTCGCTCAGGTTTCCACCCAAACATCTCAGCCACCTATGATTGGACCCTTGTTGCCTAAGTGCAGTACATGCAGTCGTGATTGGGCCATTTCCAACCCAGTAAGGATCAGGTGTCAGTGGTACCAGGGAATAAGTAGACATTTTCTCAATGTTTTCCAGACTTAGGTTGTTTATTGTAGAGAATGCTTAGTTTTCAGTCAGACTTCTCTGTAGCTTATGCGGGGCGGGGGAGTGTTAACACCATCATTTTGGGGGGAAAATGTTTATATATATTTTTAAATATGGCTGCTGCAGTTTTAATCAAAAATATAATTTTAACTTAAACTAAGTATAATCAGATGATGCAGTTCTGAACATAACTCTGCTTCCTTTTTGTTTTTATTAGACAATCTTTCTTTTAACAATCTTGTAGCTTTATGGAATTTAAACTGCAGTACCGCCATTGGTTGGTTTTGTGTGTCCAATAGAAACTGCAATTACAACCGGGGGGGCGGCTCCTACATTTTTTACCCTCTGGCTAAGCATACACCAGTGCAAAGACATACCTTTGCCTTACCATGGAGACGCAAGACGTCCCCTAAGGCAGTCTGTGCTTAATCACCTGTAGACATTTAACCGTAGTGTACCGCTAAACACTGTCCACAGACTGGTTTGATCAAGAATTGCAGTTTCTATCGACCACTCTGTCCTTTTTATCCTTATTTCCCCCCCTTTCGTTCTACCTCTTTTCCCTCCAACTCGTTCTCTGCCAGCCTGTAGTGATGTGTTCCTCCTTGGGTCTGCCTCTCACCTCGCTCCCCCTGTTCCCTGGGGCTCTTCCTATCTGTTCTCTGTTACAGACTCCCAAGGCCTTCGCAGCTCGGAGGATCTCCATCGGCAGTGAGTACATCCTCCCCCACTGGGCAATATCCACCAGTCACATATATCACTTACTTTACTTAGGCCTACTACCCTGTTTTTAGGTTGGTGATGTTAATACTGGCACATTGTTAGAGATGGGGCCTTGTCTATTTTACCTCAAGGATCTTGTCAAGTTTTCTGGAATTGAGCATGAATGAACCTCTACCGGCAAAAGTGTGTCAAATACACGTTTTTGATGCATATTTTAGCATTATTTAAAAACAATAACTGTGGATGACTTTCAACAATGTTAAAGATGCGATGTTTGATGAATATCATTTAAAAAAAAAATACATTTTCTGATAAATGAAAAGTAGCCTAGGTTGCCCTCCCATGCTCTTATTAAAGCTTACTCCCCCCCCGGCCCAGCAGGCAGCAAGGTGTCCCCGGGGCCCACGTCAACAGACGGGGATGGGGATTCTGGAGCCGCGCGCAAGAGGAGGTGGGGCTCCAGCACAGTGGTGACAGCGAAGAAACCTTCCATCAGCATCACCACAGACTCTCTGAAGGTACTGTTCCCTGTGTTGGGACTGAATACAGACGCAACAACGCCCCCTAGCAGCCTCATTACCGTTTCTCAGTTCTATACCCAAGTGTAAGGGGATGCCGGATAGTCTAGTGGTCGTTGGGCTCCTAGCCATAAGGTTCTGTGCTTTGAACCCCCAAGTCCACAGAGAACCTGTAGAATACCTTTAAGCAAAAGGCCCTAACTCCGACCTGCTCGTTTATCACATGTATCTTAAAAGAATAAGTGTCATTTTGGATAAAAGCAGCTGTTAAATTACTCGATAGCAAGTCTGACTTTATATTTCTTTCACTGTAGCCAACGTGCCAATAGTAAGATGCCATCTGATATAGATGTTGACATATGATCCATTTTCCTTGCTCCAAAATCAATATGTAATCGCATGCCTTCATCAATATTCCTTCCCCTTCGTGGAGGAAGTGGCAGTGTTTTTGATTCTCTTCCCTCTTGCGTTTCCTTCCAGTCTCTGATCCCGGACATCAAGGCCGGTGCTGGCCAGGAGGCGGTGGTGGACCTCCACCCAGAAGAAGCCGTCCTCTCTGGGGCCGAGGAGGAGGAGGAGGAGAGGGAGCAGCCCGACCAGGACCTCCAGATCCGACGCACCGTCACTCAGGTTCGAGATACCGGCCTTCAGAGCAGACCCGGACCGATACTGGATTTAAGGGCCAACGCCGATATCGGGACTAAAAAATGACATCGATATATCGGCCGATACACAAAATATAGATATGTCGGCTGTGATAAGATATATTTATATTGTGGTCTCCTGGGGCCGGAGCAGCTCCTTGGGATTTAGGTTCAGAGGACTCTAGGTTCAGAGGACTCTAGGTTCAGAGGACTCTAGGTTCAGAGGACTCTAGGTTCAGAGGACTCTAGGTTCAGAGGACTCTAGGTTCAGAGGACTTTAGGTTCAGAGGACTTTAGGTTCAGAGGACTCTAGGTTCAGAGGACTTTAGGTTCAGAGGACTTTAGGTTCAGAGGACTCTAGGTTCAGAGGACTTTAGGTTCAGAGGACTTTAGGTTCAGAGGACTCTAGGTTCAGAGGACTTTAGGTTCAGAGGACTTTAGGTTCAGAGGACTCTAGGTTCAGAGGACTCTAGGTTCAGAGGACTCTGGGTTCAGAGGACTTTAGGTTCAGAGGACTTTAGGTTCAGAGGACTCTAGGTTCAGTGGACTCTAGGTTCACTAGAGGACTCTGGGTTCAGAGGACTCTAGGTTCAGAGGACTCTGGGTTCAGTGGACTCTAGGTTCACTAGAGGACTCTGGGTTCAGAGGACTCTGGGTTCAGAGGACTCTAGGTTCAGAGGACTCTAGGTTCAGAGGACTCTAGGTTCAGAGGACTCTGGGTTCAGAGGACTCTAGGTTCAGAGGACTCTAGGTTCAGAGGACTTTAGGTTCAGAGGACTTTAGGTTCAGAGGACTTTAGGTTCAGAGGACTTTAGGTTCAGAGGACTTTAGGTTCAGAGGACTCTAGGTTCAGAGGACTTTAGGTTCAGAGGACTTTAGGTTCAGAGGACTCTAGGTTCAGATAACTCTATTGTAATATGTAAATGTAATGTTTGACCAATCAAAGTCACTCCTGTGGTCCTTGTCCTCTTCATCTACAGGTGGTCCCGGAGGAGAACGGGCAGAAGGAGGCAAAGAGGAGCCGACGGGAGGAGACCCAGGAGAAGGAGGTCCAGAAGGGAGGCAAGGACCGGACGAAAGCCCCGGAGGAGAAGACGGGCGTCTCCATCTCTGACAACATGGACACCCAGTCTCCAGCACTCACTAGCCCTGATGTGGAAATGAACACTGGTAAGTGATCAGTCCGCACACACACACACACACACACACACACACACACACACACACTCTTCAGCTGATCAATAAATGACTACAGAGTTATTGATTTCAGATCATTTTTGTTTTGTTTGACAAATGAAAGATGTTTGTATTGATAAAGGTAAAATTCCACATAATCGTCATGTACTAACCAACCTGTTTTTAAGTTGTTCAAAACAGTTGTATTTAAATAAAATGTATAGAATCATGGGTAGCTCAAGGGACTACACATGTCAATTTGTAGTCCAAACATCAGTGCTGAATGTTTTGCCGTTGCGCCTCCCCCCACCCCCCAGTGACCCCCAGCAGCGACGCCCTGGTCCGCCGCTCCATCAGCCAGCAGAGGTCAGGGGTCACCATCACCATTGATGACCCCGTGCGCACGGCCCGCCAGCCTTCCCCCCCGCGCGGCAAGGTCTCCAGCATCGTGCATGTGTCCAATCTGGTGAGTCTGCTCTGCAGTGTTTGGAGTGCAGCCTGGCCCGCAGGTTCGATTCCCAGTGTGTCAAAGTGTCCCGGGGAAAGGGCAAAACACACGTGTATGTTGGGCATCACATGTAAAGCACATTGCAGTGACCCGTATTTACTAGAAAAACACGGTAGTACTTCAGTACATCTTCCGTGTTTGTCGTGTAATCCAGCGAAAGAATGACTGACCTTTGACCCGGGTGTGGCTGTGTTGTGTCCAGGTGAGGCCCTTCACCCTGGGTCAGCTGAAAGAGCTGCTGGGCAGGACAGGGACCCTGATGGACACCGGCTTCTGGATCGACAAGATCAAGTCTCACTGCTACGTCACCGTGAGTCTACACACACACACATTGCATACATGTGGTACAAATGACCACCTAGCACTGCCTACAATGTAAGTAAATAGTTTGATGTCAATGTATTCTTTTAGTACTAGATACAGCTACTCTGTCCAAGTCATGCACACAAACACAAACACACACACACACACACACATGCCACAGTAGTTAACATTTCTGAAACTGCAAGTGCCAAAAGGCAATCTATCTATAAAGCAGGAAGCGTCTGTCACTGTGTGGCTCGCATATCGCTCTGACTGTTTGTCTGATCGACCTAAGCTTTCGGATATGGCTTGCGCATGGCACGATTGTGTGCATCCTTTATTTTGAAGTTTTTCGGATAAATTTTCAAAACATCGTTGCGGGCATGCACACGCTACGGGCATGCACACTTGCTACGGACGGGCGCGACTTACGGACGGGCGCGGCTGGCGAGGAATAGCACAAACTTGGAAGAACACCATCTTTCAACAGTGGATTTTCATATTTGTAGCCTGACTCACCATGTTGGATGAATGTCTTTCTTTTTCTTAGAATAACTCTTTGCGTGTCTTTGTATCTTAATGTACGTCCATGTCTTACCCAATGTACACTTTGTCTGTTAAAGACTATGTAAGAGTATGTACACCTCATTGTACATCCAACCCTTCAAACACAGCCTCTTTTGGCCATACATGAAAAATCTACTTGAGCCCCCACTATTCTATAGGAATACATACGTCCTACGGGCACTGCACTAGTCTAAATAAATGGAGTGAACTCCGGACACTGACACAAGGGCCGGGATCCCTTCCCAGCCTCACTGAATACGCCTCATGCTGTCTGTTGTGTGTGTGTTTGAG
Organism: Brosme brosme; assembly: GCA_900302425.1. Lineage (NCBI taxonomy): Eukaryota > Metazoa > Chordata > Actinopteri > Gadiformes > Lotidae > Brosme > Brosme brosme. The sequence continues at coordinate 11,261 of OMKX01101428.1, forward strand.
TGCAGTACTCCAGCCCAGACGAGGCGGTGGCCACCAGGACAGCCCTGCATGGGGTCAAGTGGCCCCAGAGTAACCCCAAGGTCCTCAGCGTGGAGTTCTGCCAGCAAGACGAGGTAAGACCGGCCTCACACTGGGTAGTATAGTGGCTAGGGTGTTAAGACTCCCTACATGTAGGCAGCCTCGAGCCAAGATACCCTTTACCCCCCCCCACATCTACTTAGCCATCAATCCAACCACGTTCCGTACCGATTCTCACCGGCTTTTCCCTCCGTCAGCTGGACTTCCACAAGAACCTGGGGGCGGGC
>OMKX01101430.1:0-10830 GCA_900302425.1 Brosme brosme
GATCTCTCTATCGATTACCTATCTGTTATCCATCCATCTATAAATCAATATATCTATCTATCTCTATATCTATACATCTTTATTATCCATCTATTATCCATCCATATATCTTTACATATATATCTACCTATATATTATCTATGTTTGTCTGTCTGTCTGTCTGTCTGTCTATTAAGTCGCTTGTAAGTTGCTTTGGATAAAAGCGTCTGCTAAATGCCCTAAATGTAAATGTATTAAATTAAATGGAGCTTTATTGACGTGGAAAATAAACACTTACATTGCCAAATGCAAGTGTTTAAAATGAAAAAGAAAACGATTATCCATCTAGCCATTATTAATTCATCTATCCATCTCTCTGATCTATTATCTATCCATCTGTTTGTCCGAAAATAATAATGGTTGTACTTTGTTCCTCGCTGACAAATGTACCTTGTGAAACAGGACTTGTTCTTTAAATACACCTGGAACAACTTCCTCCACCTCCAAGTGGAGCTCTGCGTAGCTGCCATCCTCAGACCCTGTGCCCACGAGATGAGACTCCAACCTGACCTGGGATCGCAGGAAACGTCCCTGCTTCCTCCTCCCCAGGAGGCCTCAAAGGAGAAGGGTTTGGCAGAGGCCCAGACTTCAGACATGGGAACAGTGCAGAACCCTGAAAGCTCTGCTCATAACACAATGGTAGCGCACGTAAGTGTCTGTCTCTCTCTCTCTCTCTCTCTCTCTCTCTCTCTCTCTCTCTCTCTCTCTCTCCCTCTCTCCCTCTCTCCCTCTCTCCCTCTCTCTCTCCCTCTACCCTGACATTTACTACTGACTTGGCTGGACTCTTTTATTCTGGAACAAAGGGGTCCTGTAGCTTATCTTTCTCTCTCTCTCTCTCTGTCCCCTTCTCAGTTGTTTCAGCACTGCCGACTAGTCCAGAGGATTCTTGATGCTTGGGAAGAAAATGATAAGATACAGTAGGCAACTGTTTTTATTATGTTTAACAACTGACACACTTGGTTGCGTGTGTGTTTACATTTCACCTTCCTTGTTTCCAGGGTAACGGGTGGGATGAGGAGAGGGTACATGGGTCACCTGACCAGGATCGCCAACACAGTGGTCCACAACCTAGAGAAAGGCCCGGTTCATGCTCAGATCAGTGGCCTCATCACAGGTTTGTTTTGTTGTGTGGATTTTTAGAGGAATACCACTAGTTTACAATCATGCAAGTAGGTCATGTTATTGTCATTCCCATTTAATGTATGGAATGTGTGTGTGTGTGTGTGTCTCTGTCTATCTGTGTCTTTCTTTGTGTGTGTGTTTGTGTTTGTGTTGTTGCAGAGCTGCCTGAGGACTGCAGGGGGCGCTGGGAGACCTTTGTGGAGCAGACGTTAAAAGAGACAAACAGGAAAAACACCATAGACTTGGTAAACACACAGTCACACATCACACATACGCAAAGAAAACAGCCATACATGCAGGCCCGGAGCTCACGTCTGTGTTTGTGTTCTAGGTGGGCACTCGCTCCCTGCGGCATTCCTCTGAGGATGACATGGAGAGCCCTTTTCCCAAAGAGCTGACTCTGCAACAGGTGCGCACATCCTTAAAGAGAGACACACCCGCCATCAGAGTTATATATTTATATTTATATTGAATCCTAATCCATATTATTATAATGATTTTAATAATGTTTAACTAGCTTTTAACCTTTAACTAGTTAAGACATTAAGAGCAAATTGTTATGTACAATGGCGGCCTGGCAAAAGGAAAAGCCTCTTGAGTGAAGGGTAGGGACTAAAGAGAAATGTCAAAAGTTAAAAGACAGCAGCAAACATCGAAACATTTCCAACACACCCACTACTTGCATACAATCACAAAAGGCCATGACATAAATGGCTTACAGTCTACCACACAAGCATCACACAGGCTGCTAGCAGAAAGGAGGCAACAACCGCAGAACAAGAGTAGCATACAAAAGCAGTAAGACAAACAGGCAGGCAAACATCAGCCGCAAGAGAGCAATATAATGCATGAGACAATGGTATGCAGCCAGCAGGCAAGGGTTGGAGAATATTAGTGGGAAACAGCTGAATGTATCACTGAGAATGTCCATAGTAGAGCCCTTGAAAACTGACTTTGGGATAAAATTGTAAATGTTACACATTATTCAAGGCCTTCTCGGACTACCAGATCCAACAGATGACGGCCAATTTTGTCGATCAGTTTGGCTTCAACGACGAGGAATTCACCGATGCTGAAGACAGAATTGCGTACGTGAATATCATGATTCTTTATGATCGTTCTTAATTGAAATGGTCGGGAGTGTTACCTCATGTGTGTTAATGAAGTTGCTGTGATTTTGCAGAGCCACCTTCGACCAGATTGCTGAGATCAATATCAACATTGATGCAGGCCATGATAGTGTGAGTAGTCAAATCAGAGCAGCTCGGAGGAGAAGCAGGAAAGATGTTGCTACTGGCTTAGAGCAACGGTTCTTAAACTGCGGGTCGGGACCCAAATGGGTCACGATCCAGTTGGAGGTTGGTCGCTGCCTGAGAGACTATTTGGAGCGTGTGGTCTGAGCCTCTGGTCTTATTGCAGAGTACTTATTTCATGATTTTCTTCATTTTGTTCTTAAAGATAGTACAGAGTACATTGCATCAACATAATACATGCAAAGCTTTCCAGATTTGACCACGGCTCCCTCCCTCACTCTCTCTCTGTCTCTGTCTCTCTCCCTCCCTGTGCAAACAGGCCAACACGGCTGTGTTTGAGGCCTGCTCCAAAGAGAAGATCCAGTCGTTTGATGATGATGAAGAGGACATCTGGGAGGAGAAGGAGATTAACTATGCAACACAAACCAAGTCTCGCAACAGGTAGGGGGATCCACACACACACATGCCATACACATCCATGCATGCACAAACTCTTGAGTAATATTTGCGTATTAGAATAGTATACACCTTTCCTAAACATACCAGTCATCGATACATGCACACACGTTTGTTTATAAACATTCTACATATATACATTTATCTGTTATTACTATGTTACTACAAATGTGTATGGACACATATCAGTATGTATTGTCTGTACACAGGGCCTCATTTCGTGGGTGTGTGTTTGTCGGTGTGTATGTATTTGTATGTGTTTGTGTGTGTGTGTGTGTGTGTGTGTGTGTGTGTGTGCGTGTGTGCGTGTGTGCATGTGTGTGTGCTTGTGTTAAAAAAGGTTTGGAGGCTCAAGATCGTCTCAAGGTGGCACGGTGGCGAGCACCATGTCTGACAAGGCGCCAGGCTCTGACACCCAGGGCCCTGATAGGATGAGAAGGACAGAGGCTGAGCCGGAGCCCAACGGCCCCCTGGATCCCTTCTCAAGCCTGGCCCCTCCAGAGAACACGCAGAGTGAGAGCAATCCCTTATGCATATGCATACGTTTATGTCATGCCACAATTTAGTGGGTTTCGATTTGGGCAAATCTCAGCTTAAACCTGCACTATGTCACTTTTCCACTGCAGCTGGCTTCTCCATCAAAACATATCTGAACTAGAAACCTTCTCTAGAATAAAACGTGCCCACCCAAGAGTCAATCCATCTGGGGAATTTTTCTTTATAAATAGTTTTATTCTGGTCAACTTTGCCCCTCACCACTTTGGGGAAATCACAAAAAAGGTATACAGCTATAACTAGCTACCACTCAAGCCACCAGAGGCTGCCAATGGGAAAACGTACGTGTTGCAGGTTTAAACGTGTAGCTAGTTGTATAGGTGCAGATGGGTGCCATAGTTGAGTTATACATGCTGTATGTGGTTTAATGTATAAACCCAGGTGTGGGCTGGGTGGCCGATTTTGGGGAGGTGAATTCCAAAGCGCCTGCAGCCGGAGGGGGGTTCTCAGCCTGGGACAGTCCTGCCTCCAAGCCAGTTTCCACGGAGACGGAGGAGAAGGGATGGGCCAAGTTCACTGACTTCCAGCCTTTCTGCTGGTGAGTGTGTGGGAGGGTGTGGCTGCTGAACTCCATGTAGAATGAAGGTGTGGTCGTTGAGAACTAGAGTGATTTATTGTTTCATAATCACCGGTAGCATATCATTACCAGACAGATTCCCAGAGAAGTATGTATAGAGGCATACAAGGGGTCGCTTTGAAAATGAAGTTATACAAGTAGTACAAAAAACACCAAACAGGGGCTATTAATCTTTGTTGAAGCACCGTTCAAAAACATTTGTTTTAAGAGGGCCGTCATAAATCATTACTGAAAGTTCACACATGGAGTCTGTTTGCTCTTGGTTGTCTGTCCTCCTCAGCTCAGAGACAGGCCCCAGGTGCAGCTCTCCTGTGGACGCAGAGCTCAGCACCGCCGACAGAACCGAACCAAACCAGAACCGTAGGTTGGCTGTGTTATGTCTGGATGCGCTCATCACCAACACAACATTACAAAAATGCTGCTTAATAGCTGAATGCAAATCCTGTTTGTTTTTCTATACTATTGATCAAATATGTACCAAACCGAAATATTCAAATTCTATTCCCAACTTTTTGCCACGGAATTATGGGAAACATAAGGTAAAAGTGGGAACAAATTTTGTTTTATTATCTACTAACTCAACCAGGCTACAGGTATATGCCATGATGACACTTCATTTGTTTAATATCCATTCTTTATGCTAGTATTCAGCCAGCGATCGCCCTAGGGAGAATCAATCGGTTTTGCCTCATCGGTAATTCAAACTGAAATGACGGGACATCATTTATTTTAAAAAGAAAAGAAAAAAACTGCATTCGAAAAAAAACCGAAACATACTCACCGTGTGCGTTTCCTGTCGTCACGAGGGTACGAGTTAACCCCGGGCGTCCTCTTCCCTCCCCAGCCTGCGTGTGGAGCGTGTGCGTGGCCAGGAAGGCCCCGCTGGTGGCCTCCGACACGTCTTCCTCCGGCAGCTCGGACAGCGACGAGGAGGAAGACAAGACCCGCTCCGTCTCCCTGGATACCGTTGCCCCCCCGGAGACTGCCAGCGCGGCTGCCTGCGGCAACAGCAGCACCCTACGGACCCCCGGCGACGCAAATAACGACAAGGCAGTCTTGGCCAGGTACACACGCACGCACTCACGCATGCATGCACACACAAACACACAAATAATAAACACACTGGTACTAGGTACACACAAAAACGGCTCAGGGAGGAAATGGATCTCCAGTAATGAAACCTGCAGTAAACAAGGTTTTGTCATGAATCCAAGTCTAACTTAATGCTGACATCGGCAAATATATGCAAGGAGGACTAAAGCGCGATTTCTTTTTTTCAGCAGGGAAAAGTTGTTTACTCCCTGTTGCTGTTGCTTAACACACACTTTAAGAAATAATAACAGGTGCAAATGAATAGTTAGTATGGATTCTGCTGGCCGTAGCAACAGGACTGATATCATGGAAGTCTATGCTTAGGTAGATAAGCCGCTTTTTGCTATGATGGCAAGACTCTCTTCCCATCGTTTAAATGGAGATTTTGACCGAAAGAGTTGGGTTCTGCTACCAGAGACAGTGCACTGTTGACCTGGAGGAATCCTGCACTATAGAATGCTTTAGTACCATTGTAACATATACTACTATATAGACTATACTACTACGATGGAGTCCGCAGGCACTCTTTGTGGTTAACATCTTGTCGTGCGGTGTACTGCTACTGATATAGCCATTATGGTTTCTCATAGCGAGTGTCTAATGTTACAATGCAGTGATTCCCCTCCCGTTGCCTTGGCAGAGGGAGTCCTGGCTACGAGAAACGAGGGAAAGAACCTTCCGTGTAATCTGATCCTGAACAATTGCAACATCTGAAACTGTATTTATCCCTCAATGTCTTTTATACACTCAAATACACTAGACTGGCTAGGCTGAAAATAAATTGTGTGTGTCTGTGTGTGGTGGTTATTTGACTCAGTCTAGCATAGTGACTCTGTGTTTCTACTCACAGTGAAGCAGACAAGATGGCGGCGGAGGGGAACTTGGCCGAAGACAAAGGAAAAGGAAGCGGGAAGGAGAGTGACGTGCATCCCAGCACGACGACTGACCGCCCTGCTGCAGGTCAACCGTAAGTGTGCGTGTGTCTGTGTGTGTGTGTGTGCGCGCATGTGCGTGTACTGTATGTGTGTGTGAGTGTGTGCGTGTGTGTGCCCATGGAAACTCTGTGTTTGTGTGTAAACAAACAGAATTACAGAAGAAACTAAATAAGATTGTATTGGCCAAACTGATACAACAACATCCAATGTTACTTCTCGGTTGACACTTTACACAAATACGTGAGAAAAAATCGGTCTCTCCTTATGTGGAGAATCCGAATCCAGTCGAAAGCCTTCAACAATGTAATGGGCATTGGAAACAGTTAGTTGCAGGACAGCCTGTACTGCATCCGATCTCCTCTGTGTTTCCCTCCAGAGTTCCCCCACTCTCCGCCAACGGGCCGGCCTAACACTGCAGCCTGGACACTGGGACTCCCCGCGCGCCCCATCCTCCATCTCAACACACACACGCACACCACGCCGCCTCTCCTCCCATTACCAGGCCACCAGCCCCACACCTTTGTTTGTGTTTGGAAATACACAGAGATAGAAGGTCATACAAGTTGGACCTCAGAGGGCTCCTAACAGTATGTTGTCGTTGTTGTTGTTGTTGTTGTGTTTTGGTCTGGGAGAGCCCGCATGTAAGTAAGATGAGAATGTGACATGTTTACGATCTAACGATTGGATGGGCGCCCTTGAGCCGATGACATAATCATATTTTGTCTGAAGCGTGCAGAAGTAATGAGAGATGGATGTTTGTCCAGGGAGCAGCGTTGGCTGCAATTTGCTATTACTATATTCTATTTCGACTTTTATTTCCAAAATGTAAAGAGAGGCTAAATGTGCACTGACCCCAGCCTATCAGACCTAGCTTTCCGCAGTATGACATTTTTGTTTTTATTGAGAAGGTCAGCATCGCAGAGCATTAAGGGCCTACTGTTATCTAATAGGATAACTGGCTGTGAGCGCAAAGGAATGATATATAATGAGATATATAATCATCTTGCGAGCATGCTGGTTTTTATTCCACACCAAAAATAGATATACTATCCCCACATACCTTTTACATTGGCATTTAAGCCAGTAGAAATGTGTTACATTTTTATTTAGCTTTTTTTTATTTTAACAATGCCAAATACCTGAAACTGTAGCTTTCGTTTAATATATTTGCTTTTTATTTCCTTTTTTTTTTAATGTTATTTGTTTGTTGTTTTTGTTTAATTATCTATTTATTAAATGTATGATTGTGTTTCTGGTTCAGATTGTACCAGTTTGTTTTAAAACCCTGAAACGTTGACCTACATGTGTTGGCTGAGGTTGGTCTGTATGTGTGTCTGAGCTCTGTCTGAGGTACGGAGTGTATTCTCAGGTTAAAGGTTAAGATGTATTTGGATACAAGGAAAGCACACCTGTGTAACACACACACATAACGCACACAGACACACAGACAAGAAGTGCCGGTTATGTCCACGATTCACACATAAAACACGGAAAATTTCAATGCTTTCATACCGATCCCTACCATCCACAGAGCTGTTGTAATATTGTGACCTTTGAACCTGTATTAGGTTGTGGCTTTACTTCTTGGTAATATGTAAACGTAACGATATAAATGTAAACAGCATATATAAACACTTTATCTATTTTTGGAATAAATCCACCTGTATGGCAAGGCGGGCGTTTTGCTAGGCGTGTAATATGTGCGTGTTGTACCGTTGAAATGAGGCAATAACTGTATCTGTATTTTTAGGTTTTAAGTCTGCCGCATCCGGGTGATTCGTCTCTGTCTCTTTCCATGCGCGCTTTTGGGGAGTGTGTGTGCGCATTTAGAAACCACAGTATGTCTTCCGTGTAATTTACTTGAGTTACTGTTTGCCAAGCACTCCCAGCTTGTTTGATCTCACTCGTCCTCGCTCTCTTTTTTTCAGGGACCAGGATGCGTATGGCTATAGAGCCTTTATATTTTGGTGGCCCCTATATATATTGGTTTCATTCTTCTTTTTTGAAGGCACTTTCAACAAGCACTTTCTGTTGCATGGTCTTCTCATAAGGTTGAGAATGTTAACTTGAGCGAGTGAAATATCTGTCAGTGTCTGCTGTAGATTATTTTTGTATGCTTTCAGGCAAAGTGTGTAGTAAAGCTGTATCAGTGAAGGTCATTATTTGTTTACCGAGGTTGCAGAGGAGATTTAATCGGCTGTTTTTAATATATATCTTGCAAGGAATTTTGTTTTTTAACCCTGATTCCGGATTGCCAGAATGTGCAATAGGGCTTGTACATCAGAATGCATCATGGGATCTTTTGTTGGCAATACTCGATTTTGAGAGGACTCAACAGAAGTGTAATATCCTTAATCAACTTAAATATAACGTTACCTTGACTAATGAAAACTTTGTGTGGCAGTTTATATCAACAATGTCTCCCCATAATGACCTCTCATTTCACGATAAATTACTCAACACTGACCAAAAAAACCCATTCCTACTAACATAATAATTAACATGCTAATGCTGCTATGCTTCCAAAATGGAGGCACTCATTGTGAGGTAATGTTGTGATGTACAAGCCCTATATATTAATTGGAAAATATGCCTGCATGGGACATGGAAGAGCAGCGTTGGTTCCAGATGAACGAAGTAGTTACATGTGTTTCTGCAGCTTGTTCAAGGCAGCCTCTGTGGGTACTATACACTTTTTGCACAAGTCAAGAACTTAACCCTTACTTAACCCTCTCCTTCAAAAGAAGTTCTAGGAAATCTGAACATATATTATCAAAGCTATCTATAGGTCTAGCAGTTATTTATCAAACGTTGACTCATCTCCGGTTGTCATGGATTGTATGGTGTTTGATGAACCACTAATGTACATTTGATGAAAGATTTTGTAAAGCATACTGGAGGGATGCTTCATTTATTTTGTGAAGTGCCAATGGAAACATCCCCCCCCCCCTAAAAAGAGAACCTACCAATGTGATGCCACTAAAGCGTTCATTGTAGTAACTGTTTAGAACTGGCTGAAATTGATGCCATGAGACATCAGTGACACTCACTTAACGCAATCGGAAACAGAAATTCCAATAACAAGTTTCACCACAGATGGCACTGTTCCCTGTTGTTATTTCAAATATAAAGAAAAAAGGGTGTACTCTAAATTGCTTTTCGGCAAACTAAAACGATACTGACGTTTAAATGTAATAAGAATTAGAATGATAAAGTTCAACGAAATATAAAAAACACTGTTCTTGCGATTATTTTGGAAAGCAGAATGTAGTCTTTGGATACTGTATGAAGTCACCTCAATATTTCACTGTAGAAACATCTTGCCAAGACTTGCCTGCAAACTCCTTTTTAATTTTGGCCTCAGAACAGTCTGTCGTAGTCATACAGAAGTGTGTACCACAGCTGGCAGACTGCACGTTTGGGCTGGTTTGAGCAGGAAGCCCGGGCCGTCCTCCTGGGTATTGAGAACAGGGTCCAGTTATGCCGTCAAGCACTTTCCATGCACTGTATCTGACCCATGCTTAAGTGAGCATGTCCGTTCATGAAAACTGCTTTTGTTGTAACATTTGTCATGTCTGTTCATGAAAACTGCTTTTGTTGTAACATTTGTTTGGTTGGAAGTAGGTTCAATGTGTGCCTATATGTGTGTGTGTGTGTGTGTTTGAGAGAGAGAGAGAGAGAGAGAGAGAGAGAGAGAGAGAGAGAGAGAGAGAATATCCCTTCACCCCTTCAAAGTAAATATCTCTTCATCATGGTAACGAATGAGGTTATCAGCTTATTGTTACATATGTGGACGTGTGTGCGTGGTTGTGTGTTATGTGTTATCATGATACGCATTTAGTGTGCGTGTGTGTGTGTGTGTGTGTGTAAGCGCTCGCGCAGAGGACAAGTCTTGTAAAAACTTTTTTTTGTAATTCACACTGATGCTGGTGGACCTTTCCATATAGAGAGTATTGTGTGTGTTACCTGTTGTGAAACTCAGCCTGTACATTTGACCATGCACCTAATAAATATGCTTAACCACATGGAGCGGCTCCTGGAGTGAGTGTCTTTTACCAAAGAGACTGTTTAAAAGACACACTGAGAAGCAGAAGGAAGTGCAAATACAGGACGATTTATGTTGGCTGCAGGTCGATGATGTCACACTATAAACGTGAGATCTGTTTACTGTGCTGCCGTATCCTGCTAGCGCAAACAGACCTGCCCAACGCACAGACAAACATACAGGCCTCGGGCCAAGGGTATTAATACACAAAGTAAAGTATTAGTAACTGGAGATGTCCCTGTGTGTGTGTGTGTGTGCGTGTGTGTTTATATACTGTACGTGCATGTGTGTGTGAATCATTATTTAATTCTTGGCCCGAAGACCATGCTGTTCTCAATGCATTCCTTCAAAGTTTATGAGGTGGATACAAATGATTAATGCACTTGTTGCCACATGAGGATTCTGTCCCTTGCCCTCTCTCTCTCCCCTCTCACTGTATCACTAGGGTTATCTCTGTCTCCTTCTCTCTCACTGTATCAGGGTAATTTACCTCTCTCTCTCCCTCCTTCTCTCTCACTGTCACTAGGTCTCTCTCTTTTTCCTTCTCTCTATCAATCTCTCCTCACTGTATAGTGATATCTCTCTCCTTCTCGCTCACTCTATAACTAGGTCTCTCCTTCCTTCTCAATATCACGAGGTCTCTCTCTCCTTCTCTCACTGTATTAGGGTTATCTCTCTCTCTCCTCTCTTTCTGTATCACTAAGTCTCTCTTTCTCCTCCCTCACGATCACTAGGTTTCTCTCTCTCCCCCCCCCC
>OMKX01101573.1:10912-22007 GCA_900302425.1 Brosme brosme
GATCTCCTTTCCTTTTATAAAATAAAGGTTGCTCAGGAGTAACCTATGCTAAAGGAGGGTTAAAGGAAGCATCGAGGCTCCTTTCCTATGCATTTTTAGAATTCGAAGCACCTTTCCTCCAAGTACTTCCGGGTCATCTCGTTAGGAAAGGAAATTTCCTATGCAAAAAAGGGAATTCGTAGAGGCCCCCGGCCAACAACAGAAGAACCTGTGGGTTGTGGGTTGTGGGTTTGTCAACGGCACTTCCTACTGGACTGTTTCACAAACCTGGGCCAATGCAAGGTTGGATTAGCAGCTAAACTGGTGCTCATTGATGGCTCTGTTCCAACAATCCTCGGCCGTGTTGAAGAGTCAGAAGCTCAAGTTGTAAGTAACATTTTATCAGTGTCCGACTTGTGTTTATTATGTGTCATTATTCGGATAAAAGTGTCCGTGGATAGAGTACATATAGGCTACAAGTAGCTACATTTGTCTGCTGTGCACCGTGATTATGCGGTGCCCTTCTAGCCCTTCGCAGGTCTTCCGGAAGGTAACCAATCACAACGGAGTGGGGTTTGCAGGAGGGGGGCGAGGGGGCGGAGAGGGACGAAGCCGAGTGTTGAGAGAGAATGCTGAAAGCGCCCAGATGAGAGGAAGAGTTTCCCGAAAATCGACAGTTTTTTGTGCTGTGATTCGTGTCAGGTTGGTCTATAGGAGTCATTAATAAGAAATTTAGACCAGAAAAGTAGTATAATAGGAGATCTTTAAGAATAGAGAGAAGCAAGATTGATCATCTCTTCTGAAAATGGTTTGTATTTATAAGTGTTAATAACAAACACATTTCCAACCTGCTTTTTGTATAGCTTTTACCATCAACTGCAGCTTTTGTAATATTGCAACAACCCATATCCTAACGACATGAAGTGCATGTGTATTGGTGCATGAGTTACCGTGCACACTCCACTAGGGTAGTGTTCTTTGACATAGGCACACAGGGCTGAATCACAGGCATCTCTCCAGCTTCTCAGGGCCGTCTCGTCCTCACATGGCTGCACATCGCTGACCTCTTTCCTCAGATGGTCAAAGCGAAACGACAGATTGTTACGGGGGTCCAAGAAACGCCCCTGACCCAAGTCGCCATGTTCGGTGATCAGAACCTTGAAAGAGATGATAGGAGAAGGTTGAGAATGGTCGTTTTAGGATATGGATTTATTTATATGGAAGAAACCTACCGGTTCATCGTAGCCCTCTAGTTTGGCAGGGGTGAACTGATCCATATTGTACTGGGCAAAGGAGCTGTGAAAATAGTAATTTAATACTGTCCATTAGGTCTGACAGAGGATGAAAGATAATGTGTCCCACCGTCTCTGAAACCAACAGAGTAGAACAATGAGGCAGCTAATGCTAAGTGAGCAAAACTTACTGGGACGCTCCCTCCCTGAGCAGATTGTCGTTGTTGAGGAGAAGCCGCACATCTGTAGACACAGAAGAAAGAAATACCCATAAACCTCTCTGGCATTCCCTTGCTTTTCTTTCACAAGCCTAAGAGGGTATCCTAACAATAATGAATAAATCATGGAACAGTAGGCTCTCACCATTGAAGACTTCATTGAACTCTCCTGGAGGGGCATGAGTTACAAAGTTTGCTGCAATTCGCACCTACGAAGGAAGTTGAAACAAAATAAGATAACTGAATCAGAAAAAAATATTTCCGCACTTTTTGGTATTTAACCCCCTCTCACAAAGCAATAAAATTCCTGGAAATGTATGTGATAACTAGGAGTCAATGAACATGAGACAAATAACAGTGTTAAGGTAGGTTAGACTTCGCATAACAGTGTGTTACATAAATTAGCTGTAGCTCAAACTTCATCTCTACTTGTAATAAGTCTATCTTTGCAGTGCAGGGGTATCACTGTCAGCTGTTTCAAGAGCCGAGGCCAAGTTGGGTGAGCAAACCTTTAAACTGCAACCGATCCGTTTGACCCACTAAACCACATTATACAGTCCTAACGTTAGCTGGCTCCAAGTTAACGTTGCATTTAACTAGGTTATAACGGGTGGTGACATAATGCAGAAACATGTGTGCATACGAGATGGTTCAATCGAAGCTGTGTGGAAAGCAGCTCCTTGATTAAGCCGTGTAGCCATCTACATGCTTTATTCTGTAGATGGCAGACGCTAGCGGCGAGCTAACGCTAGCTGACAACAATACGTTCAGATGTTAGTAGCACGAAGGTTAAAGAGGCTACTATCTACCCACAACATCCCTTGTCATTTATTTTAGAATAACATATGAAGCACGAAATATACATTTAGCGAGTAATAAAATAGTGTTACAACCTTCTCCTCATCTGACAGCGGCTCCTCAAAGTCCGCCATCTTGGCTCTTTGTGACCCCACCCACCGCCCGACACGCAGTCTGGTGTTGCGGTGTTGCTTGTTGTTCACACTGTAGCAAAAATAAAGAAAGATTAATATAAAAAGACGTCCAGCCTATTCATCTCGCCGATGAAGTTGCTTCATGACAACGTATTTTAATGTGCAGGGGAAAAAAACACAGATAAAGACAACATTAAAAAAATAAAAAAAATAAAAAAGCAACAGAGGGCGCCAAACGCTAGATGTTGGTGCTGCTAACGCTATGTCTGTAGCCAGAGATATATATAAACATAGACGGCACTTTTGCCTTTCGGTCGTACGTCAACGCGGTCGCCATATTTGAGAGGGCAAGACTCGCCTTTAAACAAATGAAAAGTAAAAGGGGGGAGGTGACATTATTCAATCGGTTGTCAGATGTTAACGTTATCGTGCTTTTCATTATAAAAACACAGCTCCACCGTTTACGTGTACTGTAATACAGGCACGTCTTTCCTCTCAAATATGGCGGCGACATTGACGTATCGAAATAACGGGTCGAAGCAGTCAATGCGCCGTCTATCCGTATATATGTCTATGTCTGTAGAAATACTACTAGCAAAACTAGTGGACAACTACAGTAGCGGCATGTAGACAACAGCCGTCTGCACACACTGACAACAAAAACACTAACCTATAACCATGGACTCACAGGTAAGTGACAATGCATATGGATGGATATGGATGTTATTAATTATGGATATTTGATAATAAACAAATAGTAATCTCTCAGTCGGCCATGAACGAAGAAATTCAGAGAGTGAATAGAAAACAAGCGAACGTAGTTACTTTATGTCATGGGACCAATCCTGAAGAAACTTGCTTGTGAATAGTTAGCGTCCCATGGTGTAGCTACGTAAGCCGTAAAGTGTGTTGCTCGGACGGCTGCAGGAAGTTCCTGGTCAAGCCTGAAGAAAACATAACGTGAATATGAAATCTATGATATTATCCCTGACTGGTGGTTAGTTCACCTAACCGATAACGGCTTGCTAGCCATCAACAAACTATTAGCAAATAGTAGCTTTGCTGTTAGCCTACTGCCGTGCTCCAGTCCACAATGAATAGGTCATTGTTCTTTGTAAGACATTTGTTGTCAATGAGCCGCCATGTGAGTTCCTCTGCTGCCTGTTGTCAGGTGATAACCAGCCCAGATGAGATCTCCAAACTCTACAGAGAGCTCAGCCTGTTCCCTGCTCTGAGTAGAGCAGACGTGGGACCTGTGATCACGTCCCAGTATGGTGGGAAGTACAGTAACATTTACACAGGTACGAGTGTGATGTCTTTGTTTGTAACCAATGGTATAGGACATTATTGATGGTTATTATGATCTATTCTAGGTAAACTTTGACATAGTTATGCATGATCTTCTATAGAGTGGAGCCAGCGTGACCTGGAGAGGAATGAGAGTGTTACGTTTTGCAGACAGTACATTGTTTTCCATGATGACAAGTCTGTCGTATACTCTGGACCTTCAGGAAACTGCACTGAAATCAAGGGAGAGTACGTTTTATTTACAGTTCCTACTTCCTTATTGAACAGTGTATACTCCTCCCACTCCTTTTCAAATGTGTTAAGAAAAAAATATCCTTGTTTTTGTTTCTGTCAATTGATGACACATGTTTTCTTGCATATTTGAGATAAATTACAATCAAATCAAATCAAATCAAACAGTTCCCACTTTCACCGCAGTTCCACCTTAATGTGATATCTAATGTGCTTGTCCTGTGAAGGGTGCTGAGTAAAGATTCTCCATCTGGAGAAATGAAGGCAGTGGTGAGAGAATGTTCAGTCAAAGGAGAGGAGAAACAGTTTCTGGAGGTAAGAAGATGTCTGTTCTTGGCACCAATGTCATTTTCTTTATTTCTGTTGAACTTTCCCTCTCTAAAACTTTTGATGCCCCCTGCCTGCTGTGTTGTACTTTCACAGTTTTTACAGTATTTTATGTGAAACAAAAGTAGAGGTGTCGCTCACCTCTGCCCACTGCCACTATGTGCCCTATCAGATCTGGAGTAAGAACATTAAGGCCAAGAGCATTGACTTGACTGCACTGAAAAAACATGGCAAGGTTTACGGGGATGGTGAGAAATCTCTTAAAGCATTTTTTTTTTAATATTTGTTCATTGTTCTGTTTGGCTGACCTACAGAAACAAACATACAGAATATATATTCATGTTTCAGTTCACCCTCTACTGTAATGTGTCTCCATAGAGCAATTTGGTTGTCTGGTGTGGTCTCACTCCGAGACCCATCTCCTTTATGTGGCAGAAAGGAAGAGGCCCAAGGCTGAATCATTCTTCCAGGTCTGTAAGCACCATTGGGATGCACCATATACTACTTTAACAAAGTAATTATTATCATGTCATATTATTTTTGAAATTGTAGGCTATTAATGACCACTGGAGTTAATCAATGGTACATATATCTTTTTAAATTTACAATTGATTCTAACCCTTTAAAATCTTTATTGAACATGTCTGTTTGTAGACAGAGTCTCCTGAGTCATCCTCTATAGGGGATGAGGATGAGATGGGCACAAAACTTGAGAGCAAAGAGAAAACGAAGGTGGGTCTCTTGCAACTCATGCTGAAAAACCATGCCCTAATTTTTCTCCATTGTCTTGTGAGTGTGACACTCTTAGATCACATGATTACTGTTTATTCAGGTTGTGCTTTTCCTTGCTGCTCCTCTAGGGGAAGCAGTTTGTCTTTTATGAAGACTGGGGGGAGGCGCTGGTTGGAAAGAGCTGCCCGGTTCTCTGTGTGTTGGACATTGAAGGGAACAATGTCTCTGTGCTGGATGGCGTGCCTGAGGACATCTCGCCCGGACAGGTTCAATTACTACAGTGCTGATCCAAGAGCATGTCTGAAATATTATTCTTTATGTTGCTTCTATATTAATCATAGTGCACATCAACATCACCACTCTCCCTTTCTCCTTCCCCAGGCCTTTTGGGCTCCGGGTGATACAGGTGTGGTTTTTGTTGGCTGGCGGCACGAGCCCTTCAGATTTGGCCTGAAATACTGTCCCAACAGACGGTGAGAACACATGATAATAATACTAATGCTAAAAGCAGCCATTGCTGCTCTGGGCTTTGTAGAAAAAGTAACCTGACTTAACCCAGGGTGTGTTCATTGTTAAGTTTTGATTGTTGTGTAATTTGCTCTACTCTCAGGTCCTCTTTGTTTTATGTGGACCTGACTGGTGGGATGTGCGGTGAGTGCTTCTCAGTTTCACTTCTCAGTTAGCCCTGTTTTTTTCTTGATATAGACCTGAGTTGACTGTTATCCATACTGTGTGTGCGTGTGTGGGCCTCCTTGGCTGCGTATGTGTGTATTTGTGTGTGTGTTTTTGTGTCTGCGCGTGTGCATTGTCTCCTTCAGAACAGCTGTCATCTGGCGAGAGTGCAGTGTGCTCTCCCAGGCTCAGTCCAGACCAGTGTAGGATCGTCTACTTAGAGTGTGGTATCTTTGGACCCCACATGCAGTGCAGCAAGTTGTGTATGGTGAGACACACACGCCCCCTTGTGGAGGCAACGCACCTGATCTCCTATTGAATGATAGACCAAAGGGCTGTCTTTATAAATTGATGATGGTAGCATAACAATTATTTCTTCCCGCCATATATGAATACATTCCACAATGTGTGTTGTTTGGTTTGCAGTATGACTGGTACACCAAGAAGACCTCAGTGGTGGTGGATGTAGTGAAGAGACCTGGAGAGGGTGAGGGACATTTAACAAGTCATGCAATGCTTTTATTGTTTCCTACTAGACCTAATTGTTCTGTCTGTCTGGACTGTCTGACTGACCGGTTGGTCTACAGATGGCTTTACTGGTATATATAGCTCCCAACTGTCTCCAAAGTGCTGGTCGGCTGATAGTCAGCGCATCCTCATTGCCTGTCCCCAGCGAAGCCGCAAGGTAAAATGGGAACCAGTGTAATCTCTGAGAAAATAAATGTGTGTTATTTTAATTGCAAATGAACCAAGCATATCTGTGGTTGTTCTTTACGTTTTTGGTTTTTATACCTTGTAGGACCTGCTTGTTGTGGATATCACCACAGGGGGCATCACTTCTCTGACAGCCAGTGAGTCAACTGACACCTCTTCAACGCTTGAATCATCCACACTCTGCCTGGAACTCAAAGTTCTGTTAACAGATAGCATATTTCTGTCTCAAAAGTGACTCGATTGCCAAATCTGTGTGTTTTGTGAGAAACATGGCACTGTTTGGGCACTGGGTCTAACATGGTATTCTGTATTGCACTTCAGAGTTTGACATCAGCAACTGGTGCATCCTGAACATAGAGAGAGACCTGATGGTAGTGAGCTGCTCCTCGCCAAACTGTCCTCCCAGTCTGGTAGGTTTAATCCTATAGTTAAGAATACTTTCCGTTATTAAAGTGAATTCTATTTTATTTGTTATCTTGTTTATTTAAGATGTGTGAAGAAGAGTGGGGGTAATGTAGGGAAATAATAGGAAACGTATGGGAAAGTAAACATTTTATTTTATTGTAATTGAATATTTACATGTTCATGTCACCATTGCAATTCTACTTGCAATTCACTATAGCTGTAGAGTTGGTCTTACCGCAAGTCAACTCACGTTAAATTTAGTATTTTGGTCTGTGTGTGCACGTTGCATTATAAAAACCTGTAATTCTCACATGAATTAGCCAGGTATGATCACCAAATGCTATTCATTTCCTGTGTTCAGAGTGTAGGCTTCTTGCCAGCCAAGGACTCCCGAGAGGATGTTTCTTGGGTTACTCTGGAGGAATCCCAGCCTCAGCAAGACATTAGTTGGCAGATCCTCACCTTCAGCCCTCCCGCAGATCAAGACAACAGCCAATATCGTGAGAACCAATTTACGCTTCTTCTTTTTCGATTGTGGTCATTATAACAAGGAACCATTTGGCATTTTTGGCATTGTTTTGAAAGAAGCAGTAATAATATCATTTGGAGAGAGAGACACTTCCATATCCCTTTAGTCACTAAAATACGGGAAGTAAGAAATAATGACAGAATGTATCCCAAAAACATTCTTATAAAATAATATAAATGTTAACATCGACAGAGTAAGAATAGTGTGTTGACACTTTTAGAGCTAGAAAAGAGCAAAATGCATGTTGGCGCTCTGGGGTTGACACTCCAGGTAGTTAATGTGTGGGTAAGTTATGTTGCAAATTGATTTAGAAATGATTTTCATTATTTTTGACTTAGAACTACAGCTAGTTCCATTTTTGTGAATGGTCACGTGTCATACCTGCCTTTGACTCCTAGCTCTAGCGTTTGTCCTAGCTTTAAGTGACATCTCATCCAAGTACATTTTTTGGTCTGCAAGTGCACGTGCATTACAAAAAAAAGAGTAAAGCTTTAATTCTAAGTCTAACAAAATTGCAATTTTTTTAAATTGGATTTGCTTCAAACATTCCCCACATCAATTAACTGGGGTTGCAAAAAGTGTTTTTATATTTGCCAACAACAAATTATATTTGAGGAAACTTTGAAGCACCTGAAATTGATTTCTCAACATACTGTGCTGTGTACACTCTATATTAGTGTGTACACTAGTGTTGTTTTTGGCGGCCTGTTTTACTTTTAGTTTTAGTCTAGTCTTTGTGTCAAGCTGTCATTTTAGTTTTTATTAGTTTTAGTCACGTTCATACTCTTTTTAGTCTAGTCAAGTTTCAGTCGACTAAAAGTCTGAGCATTTTAGTCGTATTTTAGTCAGAATCATCCATGACTATTTTCGTCTAGTTTTAGTCGACGAAAACTGATCTGTGTCGGACCTAACTTTGTTTCTTAAGTTGTCGTTAACGCTAACCCACCGCAGCTGCAGCTTCTGAATCTAAATAATGCCGCGATTGGGGATTGAGGAAGTGACGTCGCCTGCGTCTGCTCAGTGCGACCTGATGCAGCCCCAGAAGTGAGACACGGGAAACAGAAATACTGCAAAATAATAATAATAACGCGACTAAACGAGACGAAATAACGTTAGAACATTTCGTCTCGCCTCGTTTTGGTCAACGAAAATGAAGAGACATTTTAGCATAGTTTTTATTTTGTAAACCACATTTTACCACGTTGCGTGCCGTCTCATTTTCCTCACGTGATAAAGGTTCGTTGACGAGGATATTTAGTCATAATTTTCGTTGACGAAAGCAACACTAGTGTACACAGTAGATTACAATGTGCACCCTATATTAGTGTGTACACAGTATATTACTGTGTGGACTCAAGATTAGTGTGTACACAGTATATTACCTTGTGGACTCAACATTAGTGTGTACACAGTATATTACTTTGTGCACTCTATATTAATGTCTAAAGAGTCTGTTACTATGTGCATTGCTATGGTGACAACACCGGGCGCCGCCTGGTTATGACACAGCACATCTGATTCTCAATATTGATTGGACATGCTTGAAATTATGAAAGGGGTGTTAAAGTTAAAATATGCCAAATGGAATTACCCCCATGTCCTTTGCTGGCCACCTACATGTGACACACTTCCTACAACGTGATGCGCTTCCTCTTTGCCGTGTGATACGTAGGGGATATCCCTTCCCTTCTGTCCGCTTATACCATGGCCACTTGCTGATCCTTAAAATATAAGGGTGTTGGTTCATATTGTTGGCGATTCTGTCTCAAAATTAAAACTTTTAGCTCACACTATTTATTGTGTTCCTGGAAACACAAATGATCAGTCCAGAGAAATATAGGGTTCTTACTGATGCCTAGAGCGAAATCGTTTAAACATTCATATGAAACGCAGACGTAGTCTCGAAACAAGATTAGAACATAATGGTTAAATGGTAAATGGTAATTGGACTGTATTTGTATAGCGCTTCTCTAACCAGTGGCCACTCAAAGCGCTTTATGATTATTGCCTAACATTCACCCACTCCTACACACATTCACACACCGACGGGGGTGTCAAACATACAAGGCAGCAGCCAGCTTGTCAGTAGCAGTTAGGGTCGGGAGTGTCTTGCTCAGGGATACCTCGACACTCAAACCAACCCGCTCTCCCTCCCTCCTGTCATCCCCGAGTTATCCTTTGAAGGGAATAGGTATACCCTTGCATACATTGAAAACATACTATAGGATAACTGCATATGTTCTGGCTTACTGGCCTTTTGTATTTATGTTTTTAGCGGGCTTGGACTTTGAAGCCTTGCTGATCAAACCAAAGGAGGCACAGGATGGAGTGAAGCTGCCTCTGGTCGTCATCCCCCACGGTGGGTCAATGTCAATCGGAGGCATCAGCTTATTTTATGTACTGGGGAATGTCCTCATCCTTTGTAATCCGTGCATTGTTTTTTGGGTGTTTTTTATTGGGGGGGGGTTTGGGCTTTGTTAAACATTCAGTAAACACACATTAGTATCTGCTGCTCTTGTAAGTTTGTAAAGCTTTTCATAAAAAATGGTTAACGGTGTTTTCCCACTCAGGCGGTCCCCATTCAGTGATTGTGGCTGAGTGGCTTCTCTCCCCGTCTGTGCTATGTAGGATGGGCTTTGCTGTGTTGCTTGGTGAGTAGAAGCTGCTTGTGTGAAAAAAAAATAGTCATTCATAATAGCCTTTGATCCTCTTTGTGAAATTAGAAAACTCAAAAGTATCACATCATAATTTCATTTACTGGAACGAATAGTCCAGTCTACTTGCTGTAATATCAGTTGAAAGATGTGTTGTATTTTTAATTTTCTTCCAGTGAACTATCGAGGCTCCATTGGCTACGGCCAGGACAACATCCTCTCGTTACCTGGCAACGTGGGCAGCCAGGATGTACAAGATGTTCATGTGAGAACTTACTAATAACTCCCACGTTAAATATACACCCACGTTAATAATAACATTGAGGAGTCCAAATGCTCTCTGCGTTATTTAATATTATTTCAACTCTATGGATGTATGGATGTTTTTAAGTGGACTTTATGACTCTACTTCCACTGATTCAATAATCATATCATACATGATTTTAAATAAATGTGGCTACCCTTTTTTTTTAAGACTCAATCTAAATCTGTAATGCGTTTTGGTATTACTCATGTGCTTTTGGCTCTAACTTCATCCACCCCACCTGGCTTTCTCCTTTGTTTAAACATTCATTTTTTCACACCAGTTTGCTGTAGAGAGCGTGCTGAAAGACGGGAAGTTTGACGAGCAGAAGGTAGCTGTTTCTGGGGGCTCCCACGGGGGTTTCCTGGCCTGTCATCTCATTGGCCAGTACCCAGGGTTCTACAAGGCCTGCGTGGCACGCAACCCTGTTATCAACCTGGCCTCCATGATTGGCAGCACAGACATACCGGACTGGTAATTTATTACATGTTTGTAAAAGACACACAATTTACATGTCAGGTGATTCACTACTGAAAACATCTTCCATCAGAACTGGTATTCCCCAGTTGGGGCAGTACCTGTCTTTTTAGGGAGGATGGTTTCTATACTGCTCTGCACATCTGGGCTTATGCAAGCACTGTGGTATGTGTGTGTGTGTGTGTGTGTGTGTGTGTGTGTGGTGGGGGGAAAACCAGGTCAAAGCTAGTTGCTGCTGATCCTTTGTGTGTATGACTTCATTGTCAATGTGTGCAGGTGTATGGTGGAAAGCGGTTACGACTACAGTGCAGACTGTTTGCCTGACGCTGCCGTTTGGGAGCAGATGCTGATCAAGTCTCCTATTAAACACATTGCAAAGGT
>OMKX01101767.1:0-13485 GCA_900302425.1 Brosme brosme
CATTTTCACACATACGATCCTATGAGATTATGTTCAGCGCATCCTTCGCTGTGCATACACCTACAGTCCCAATGCGTGAACCTTGACCCTCTTTTCCTTGTCCCCAGTTACCGGAGGCTCCCCAGCAGTGCTCCAGCAGTCTCCCATCGCTGTGGTGGAGCACTCCCTCTGCTCCAGCCCCGGGTGGTGGGGAAGTGCGGCCCTGAAGACCATGATCTGTGCTGGGGGGGACGGCCTCATCTCTGGGTGCCAGGTACTACCTGGGGAGAGAAGACCTAATGTCAATACTAAATGTAGTCAAAGTGTTTTATGCATCAAATGCACAACAAAGTCAATCTGGACCAGGCGAAATACGGGGGTTCTCGGGGGTCTGAGATCCCTTGATTAACACTTGAGACCCCCTGAAAACATCAACAGCAACATTTTAGGGGGTCTCTTGAAAATCTTGAAAAAAAGATTTGTCCCTTCCAATTGTCACTAATGTGTTTTAAAAGCTTACTATGTCCATTATTAATTATTCTAATTGCAGGCATGTATTCACAAATATGAATAGGCTACAGAAAAATATTGTTGTGGCGTATCCTCTTATATTGCCATTGAATACCCGGTTGTTTCTGGTAAGGCCTTATTCCAGGGGTGGCGCTGTTGCAAATGCTCAACCAAATGTTGTGTACTTCAGAAAACCTAACTTTGAAGTTTCTGAGAAGCCTTACCTTCTCTCGGACACCGCCATCGGCCGCGGCCCAAACGGAGCTCCCCACATTCACACACACCTCGCAGCGGGGTTCCCCTTCTCGTGACCTAGTGTCTTTTCCGAGGCACTTCGAGGCAAAAACATAGGATTTAAGATAGGCCTATGTTTTCAGTAAATGAGGGTCTTATTTTAGTAACAGTGACAAAAGCCTTCGCGCTCGTTCCATGCGGGTGCTCACATAAATCCGCTCACTTGCACCACCAAGCGGCCAGCTCAGGAGCTGCCACAGGTTGAGTCTCCTCATAATACTGGAGCACTATAGGGGGATATTAAATTATTAAGACAAGGCAAGGAGTGGACTACGTTGCATTATATGAAAAAAACCTCTAGAAATAAAGAATAACAAAATAAGTAAAAAATATACATTTCGAATTAGCAATTTCAATAACGGTATTCAATTTATTCTGAGGTGTTCACTTCAATGCCTAAATATTAAGGCCTGCGATTTGGAGATTGTGAGGAATTAAAATAAGTTGTTGAGTTGTTGTAAAATCTCGGTCTAATGGGATTTTTTCCAAACCTCTATCTCTATACCTTGTGTTGATATGTGTATATATATATATGCCTGATCAGGGGGACTCTGGCGGACCTCTGAGCTGCTTCATAGACGGCGTATGGAAGGTCCATGGTGTGGTCAGCTACGGCCCGGCTGGAGAATGCAACCAGTACTCCAAACCCACCGTCTTCACCCGTGTAGCCTCCTTCCAGGACTGGATATTTGCAGTAAGCTGATTTGATGGCTGATTCATTGAATGTCAATGTTTAAATTGGTTCATGTATGTTTTTATTTCACAGCTAAACAAACAATAGATATTGGTGTATTCTTTTCAGCATTGTGCACCAGTGTACTTTTTCCACATTTCTTTCAGTTAATACATTTGTTCTATTTTGTTTTTGTACAGGTTATAAGGAGCTAGAAACACTTCACACATATATACACAGTGACAGACGTTACACTGCGATTGCCGAGCCTGAAAGAGACATGTTCCTCTGTCTGCTGCCGCCGATTGACTGAAATAAATAATCCAGAGTTGTACTTGCTGTTCTTATTTGAACCACTGGGGGGTAGCATTGTTGCAGGTTAAAATTAAACAGCACAGTCGTGTCCTTTTAGAAGCACGGCTACATTCCAAGCATTCCTAAGGCCGTTTTCTACATTCTTTCCAGTTCATCAACAGTGTTTACTGTGGTAGCTAAGTGTCAGTTGGACATCCCTTCATTTGTATCATTATAGAACAAGTTAGCATATACTGACTGTGAAGACACATTTATGTACAGCAACAGTATGTGTACTAGATTATCTACATACAAATGTATCTTACTCAGCAGTCTGCACACATGTTATAAATGTTTTAAGTGTGGTTGCAAGGCCAACACCATTGATATCATGTGTGTCTCAACAGTTGTCAAGGTATCGACACCGAATCAAGAGCCACAACTTCAGTCTCAGTGTGATTGTATTTTCATTTTATCATATTTTTTCAGTTATTAACGAAAATGTGTTTTTTCAGACTCAGCAAATCAACGTAGGAATACATGCAAACATTGGAGACTAAATCAGCATATTGACATTCTATGCAGGATAAGGGAGTGCATGGGTCAGAGGTCACAGTATTTGGCAAAAACTTGAACCCGGACAAAGACGTTGTACCACTTCGCTGCTACAGGGGGCCCTGTAACATGGGGTCAAACTTAAACAATCAGACCCTCCGCCCCATTAGACAAAACATTTTGAAGCTTAGTATATATACAGGTCTCATTTAGCCTGATGCACAAGATATAGATAGATGGATGGATTTTATGTCTATATTGAAGGTTTTGAAAAACTTGTGTTCTAGAACGATGTGTCCTAATACACAAACGCCCGACCATGAAATATATCTTTTGTCACAGTTGGGTCAACAATGGAGTTATTTATCAAACTTAATAAGTACACATTAATTAAGATAATGTTAGGGTTTGGATCTTCGTGTAACGGTTTGGTTTCAGGGTTAAAGTTCGTATTAGGGTTTTGTTTTAAGGGGCTTGTTTCAGGGTTAGTGTTTGGTATGAGGGTTATGGTTTGGAGTGGGTGTGCTTTACTGTCCTTATTAGCACGACAGATATGTAATCAGAATGTAGTCATATTGTGGGCCAATTTGCTCTCAAAATAAATAACTTATCAAGAGAAATTGATATAGGCCTACAACTTACGTGGGATTTGACTCATAGCTGGAAGAAAATCAGTAATGTCCATAGACTCCTATGCAATGCATTGGTAGTTACTACTCCTGCCAGTAGGGAAGACCTTAGTAGTGAGCTAGCAATAGAGACACTTTCAAGTCCCTGTTGTAGAGACAGCCAGCTAGCTTGAGCTAATATTCTAAAGAACACTGGATTTCCCAATCTAAATAAACAACACACATAAAACCACAAAAATGTGTTTGTAGCTCAATGTTGCTGTAAATAAGATATTTGATGAAAAAGGTTTTCCTTATAAAGATTTGCTACTATGTCCGCTAATTTCACATGCATTTTTAAGTGTGCCCAAATGTGTTTCGTCAATGTTGGAGTAAGATGAACAGTTATTAGGCATTTTTCATTTGAGCAAGGCTAGGTGGGCTGTTATGCTAATTTGATCGGGTTTTTAATGTCTGGTTGACCAATCAGGTTGCTCGATCGGAACTACTCTGCTCGCGGTATAATGTTAATTGTGACCTTTGTGCTGGTCACAGAAAATGTGCGTAGCTAGTTCTGGCGGGACCATAGTCATGTGCCCCCTATCAGCTGACTGGCTAACGCAGTCAATCAATGCATGTACACTGATAGGGTGTCAGTTTAAGACCTTCCATCTCAAACACTCACTCTGCGAAGTTAAGTGTGCCGAGCAGAATTTTGCCCGTCACCACCCCAGCCTCCACCTGCTTGGTTCTGCTCTGTATCCCATATATACAATGGGTTGAGATATCTGATGAACACCATGCTCAAAAGTAAGCTACTTAAGCTGCAGGACAGATTAAGCTAATATTAAACTGCCTTAATGTCAAGCTGATTCGTTTCAAGCTGCTTAAAATTAGCTGTTTACTTTTAGGCAGCTTAAACATAAACGCTTCATTTAAACTGCTAAAAACTAAGCTTTTTTAATTCAAGCTGCTTCTTTTGCAATTTTTGATCAAAAGTTGTCAAACACGACTAACATTGAATCCAATTTCTGTTCTCTTGCTTTGCAACTCTTTAAACAATTTAAACTGCTTCGATTTTCCAACTGATGGAAGTGAAGCTGCTAAAAAATTAAGCATCTTAAATATCAAGCTGCATGAATTTAAGATGATTGAAATTAAGCTGCTTAAAATAAAGCTGCTTACATTTCAAGCTGCTTGAATTTTAGATCCTAAAATTAAGATGCTTACATTTAAACCGCTGAAAACTAAGCTTCGTTAATATAGCTGCTTACATTTTTCATCAAAAGGTGTCAAATGTAACTTTTAACATCTCTTTTAACATTTAATTTCAATGTAATTTAACTAATGTGTCCAGCAAGAGCAAAACACAAGAATCTAGTAAGATTTGTGACCGTCAGCCATTGGGGATTGAACTTAATACCTTGGGACTCAGACTTAACACACTTGCCACAATTGCAATCGGGTCAGTTTTGGGTTTATTTATGACGTCTGAGACCAATTTGTTAATTAGTCTGGAACCTCTCATATCAGGACATTTTGATTTCCAAAGTGCGTTAACAGATGCAGACCAAAATGCCTCTTGATGCAAATGAATAGACCTACAACCAATCAGAGCAATTGAACGTGTGACACATCAGCGGCAGCCATCTTGGTTGTTTAGCAAAATTCCTCAACTGCGCAAACCCGCCCCATAGTAGAAAAGCTCTTGTGATTGGCTCGACCCGGGCAAGGTCGGCAGGAAATCTGTCTATAAATAAAACATGACCTCACAGATTCTTCTGGACCCAGGCTTGGATATTTAGTATCTAGTTCAAGTAATTTATACCTTTATTGGTATAGTAACTGACTTGTAAAGAAGGCTTTGGGAATGGAACTTACTATCTTTCCCTGGAAGACAGATGATTCTTCCCTTGCAACACCTAATTAATACCTATAAGCAATTAAAATAACACAATTCTAGGCAGTTGTACTAATAATACTACTATTAGAGGTCACTGTCGGCTAGACCCCAGAACCTCATACCAGGAGAGCATGAGCCATTTCCACATGTCCCTTCTGTCAACAACCCCACTGGTCTCCACTTCAGTGGCACACACATGTTTGTTTGTAGGGGCTTTAAAGTGCCTTAAATAGAAACATTAACAATAAGTACTAGTAATAAGTTATGATTGCTTAGAAAAGTAGAACACTAAGCTACAACTGTCTTTATACTCCAGTGAGTGGTGTTTGACTCCAGACAGAAAGGTACTACCCAATCTTAAAAAATAAGAATGTAAGTTCACTTTTTTGTCAAGTACACTTCATGATAATCTGATGGTATAGTTAGCACATGGTCCCAGATGCACAATGAAATGACACATCTTCTACGGAAGATCCACCCCTCTAGTTTTCATTGGTTTATTTCACCATCCGTCCTTTAATCATTTTAAAAACTTGAATAGTTGAGCTTTTCAACTTAATGAAAACAAACATCTACAATGCATCTACAAGTATTATTTTTTCTAAATAGTAGGCTACAAAAGGAACTTTTAGACAACGTCAAACATAAACGACACAGAATCAAGAAATTAAGAAACTTTTTTTTTTTATTTGGAGGGACAAGCTGTCAAAATGGCTTGGATGAAGAACAAGTTTTTGAATGGCAGGTTAAAGAGTGAATATGTAAAAATAAGCAGCTGGCTTTGCTCCGTCGTACCATTCAAGCTGAAATATGTACAACACAAAAGCAAAAAATAAGACACGTTCTTTGAAAAATAATTAAAAATAGTGTAATACAATACATTAATACCAACTGCTGCCATGTATTCATGAAAGTTGTCATGTTTTTTTTTATACAAGACAAACAAAACGTTTACTTGCAAAAATGCAGTGCCCTCTTCATGGCATTAAGAACATACATCAGGAGGATTTCAAAATGTAAAAATAAGAAAAAAAGGCAAATAGTGAGTAATACAATTCCAATGTGCACTTTGCACGTTTTCAAAAAAAGTATACAATAAATCGGAATAACTTTAAACAAATGGGAGCTGCATGCACGACTCCTAAAGGGTCCAGGGTGACTGTAGAAACGGTTGTAGAAAGGGGGCCGACAGGTATGTACAACAACTCCCCCTAGTGGCCCGTCATAGCCGAGTCACCTTTTAGAAAGGTCCTGCTGTTGGAAACCGTTTGTTTCGGGGTCCGTTTGTGTTTTCTGATAAAAAATGTATAATATATGCAGTTTTTATCTTAAATAAAAAACAAAAACAAGCTAATTTCAATGTTCCATTTACAAGTTAACTGTGAGCCAAGTCACCGTCTTCCCAAGAAAATTAGGAGTACAATCAAATTGATCTTTGCAATTCATTGAGTTTCAGTGGCATTTTTCTTTTCCAAGGATATTTCACCATTAAAGATGGCAATGAAAAATACTCGAAGAATGTAAGACAGCGACTGCCTTAATAGGTACAATACATTTCTCTATAATTTCATATATTACAAAGGTCATTCTTTTTCTCTCCCAAGATTGAAAATTATTCCTTGTTTTCACTTTGTTAATAAAATAATCAATTTGTCAGTGATTAGAATTCTGTTGTCGAACTACATAAATTAGTTTTACAAAATATTAGTGTAATTTTTTCTAATGTTACATTAGGCAGCAATATAAATGGCCCATAATTTAGTAAATCAGCAAAACGAGTGCGGGGGTGGGGATCCACAGTACTCAGTCCAAGAGGAAGCACTGTGCCAGTAGTGGACATGTCTTGCTGATAAGACCACCCCGTAGACCTTTCATTAACAATAAGAACAACCCCCTTATTATTGCCAAAAATCCTATTTAATTAAATACTAAAGCCGATAAAATAAATGACGAAATAAGTTACCAATTCAAAAAAATAAGAAGGTAATAACAGAATAGATATTAAATACTTATTTCTAATGGCCTCGTGAACCCCGTCTTCCCCCAGTATGGCCGTGCCACGACGGGGGGCACGAATGGGGGAAACATAGAAGGCAATAGAGATTGCACTTGGAGGTGAAATACCAGAACCACAGTGCTGCTTGGATGAAAAGTTTAGGCTTTTGATCGGAAATAAATATAATGAAATCATAAAAAGGAGAAAATAATAACTTAAAAGGAGAAAAAGATATTCATAGTTACAGCCTCTTCCGTCGTGTCCTCTCTATAATTTGTTGATTGACCCAAGTTATAAATAAGCTCCAGAATTTAGCATTTCTTCTGCTGTATCAACCCCCATATAACCCAAATGCTGCCTTTAAGTTTTTCATACATAACTATTTTCAGGTAAAGTGCGGATTGAGGAGCTTTTCAGAGGGATCTCTGTACCGTACAGGTTTCTTAGGGGTCAATTGTGTGTGTGTCTGTGGGGGGGGGGGGAGACAATTAAAAAAATCTGTCCTGTGGATTCACTGCATTGAGCATGTCCCAATTGGATCATGGCACCAAGTTACGGAGCCCAAATAAGGGTGGTGCCCGTTAGGACTAGGTTGTCATTTAACTGGTGATTTCTATGCAAAAAGGCAATAACCATACCCACCACTGCAAGGGTGATCGTAAATTGCCTCCGAAAGCTAGAAAAAGGTCCCTGAGGTGCACATTCGGCCGTATCAACGTTCCCCCAACCTTGTCCCAGTAAGGTTGATGCCTTCTTACCAACATTTTTGGGGTGGTTGTTTGGTGAAATAAGAAGCTTCCATAGGAATTGAAAGCCATCATTGTTTTCTTATTTTATAAAGGCTCAGGTAAGCTGGTCAAATTGAGCATTGTGTTCTTTTGTTTTACTCTTCACTGAAACACTAGCTGCCATTCCACACAGCGATCATCTCTCCACTGCTTTGCTTACATTTAGAAGGCAGGTCTGGAATCAAAACATTATTCAGGCAAGAGGGGGAAAATCACAGCTTCCACCAACATAAAGTAAAGTTTACATTGACATCGTATGTGCATGTACAGTCCCCCCTAACTCCATATTCTTTTCTTTCGGCCGTCAGACATCAAGTTTTTTTTTCTCTGTTGGTTAAACTTTCACAGATTCCATTACAGACAGCTTCATGGCTTCTTCCAACAGTTGATTGTCCGTAAAAGTGGCAGGTGGTTCGGGGACGGATTCCGAGAGGCCAATCAGGGACTCCAGGAGGCTGGTCCCGGGATCGCTGGCCTGCGGAAGGCTGGGGTAACTAGGCAACTGAAATTGAAAGAAGTTGTCCATGTTTTCGTACTCCTTCAGGGAGTTGTACAGCGAACTGGGCCCCAGGCACGGGAAGCCGTCCAAGAACTCCAGGTCTGACTCCGAGGAGAGGCTGAGGTCCATGTCGTAGTTGGCCGATCGGTCGAACGACGGTGAGGGCGTGCGCGGCACGCTGCCGCTGTGGAAGAGCGCGTTGCCCTGGTTGGCGTTCTCGTCCAACAGTTCCGAGATGGCCTTGGCCTGATTGTCTGTGTAGTCGTCGGCGGAGTACAACAGCCCGCCGCTGTGCATGACAGGCGAGTCGGCCGCGCTGCTGAACGGCTGCTGCCGCCGCCGCTGATGGTCCTTAGCGACCCCGTCTTCCTCCTCCTCCTCTTCCTCCGCCGGCACCTTGCTGCTCCTCCAGCAGCAGGTGTCGTGGTCCTGGTCGCTGAAGCTGAGGATGTGGCTCAGGCCCCGGTCGTCCATGTCCAGGGACACCTGATGCTGGCAGTCTCCGGACCGTGGCCCCTCGCCGTGGGCTGACGACGACTCTGACGAGTCGGTCATGTCGCTGCTGCAGCTGTTCTCCGAGTGGCCGGGGAACGCAGGGCAAGCCGCCGCAGTGAGGTGCTGGCTGGGGGCCTCCGTGGACACCGCTGCCTCCTCCTCCTCCTCCTCGGTGCCAGAGTGCTCCTCCAGCTTCTTCTCCAGCTCCAGCTTCATGATGGTGTGGATGTAATGCGTCTGCACGCGGGTGGAGTTGAACTCGATGCGGCCCTCCATGTTCCCACAGCCGTCCTTGGTGCAGCCGCATGGAAAGGAGGAATGATCCATCTGAAGAAGGAAGAAAAAAAACATGTAAGTGATCGGGTTTGGAATATTACACAAGCAATGGTCGTTACAAGACACTATTTGAATCCGGACGTGCAGAACCACATCATCTGCATAGAGTAATAGCCCCGCTGGGAGAATCAGTATTCCCCGCCAGGTAGTTGCGAGGGACGGTGGCGGTTGAGGCTCCTCGTACCTGACACTTGATGCCGGCCAGGCTGCAGCCGCACGTCTCGGGCTCGCAGAACCCCTGGCAGTCGCAGCCGCAGTTCTCCCGGGACAGGCGCAGCTCGTGCAGCTGCCTCTTCTCCTCCTTGTCGATCTTCTTGACGCCTGCCGCCTTGAGGAGTGTGTGGCGCTGCTTGGACGCGTACGGGTGGAGGAAGGAGCCCTCGTCCGGGATGGCCCCGCTCAGGTCCATCTCCTCCTCGGGCACGTCGTCCACGGTCAGACGCTCGGCCGCTTCGCAGTCCTGCGTGCCGTTCTTGGTCAGCTGTCGAGGGAAGACACGGTCAACTTGTGCTTTCTACTGGTCACAGCAGTTGAATGGAGACTCTAGCACCGGTATGGAACTAGTATTTTTCAGACTTGTGGAAAAGGGATGGAAGATGGGGAAGGGAGAAAGGATTTTGACAGACAAGACGGGACAAGGCTGGGCCCGTTCTCGGGATCGCTCCGCGGCGCTGAACTCACCTTCTGCCTCAGTGCCTCCAGCTTCTCCTCGCGGAGGCGGTCCAGCGCCTTCTCCCGCCGCAGGAGCCGCTGCTCCACGGCGAACTCGGCCAGCGTGTAGGTGCGCAGGTCGCAGTGGCGCTGCACCATGCCCAGCGAGCAGCCCCCGCGGCTGGGCACGCTGGTGAAGCCCTGGCACCGCGGGAAGAAGAAGACGGTCACCTGGTCGAAGGTGACGTTGCCCCGCCGCGCCCGCTTGGCTTTCTTCAGGATGGACGTGGCTGTGGACGGGAGGAGAGCAGGGGGTCAGCAGCGCGAAGGGGATGCAGTTGGATCTTATCTGGTTGCTATTCGATACCATTTAGTCCTTAGCAAATGCTTTTATTCAAAGCAAGTAAGTGATTTTTCCTTTCAAATATAGATCATTTAAATTTGAGGTTGGCGTCTTTCTCGAGGATGTCTACAGAAAGACTGCAGACATAGGGGTTCAAACCCAGACACCCTAACTACTAGACTATCTTTTTCCCCTGGTTCCCATCAAGGCCTGAGACTGTTGACTAATAACCGAAAGCCTTGTTTCAATTTTCTATTTTGTGCCACTAGAAGGAGCACTACCTCATCCTATGCACTGTGCAGACCCAGTGAACAAGGAAGCGTCTATCAGACTCCATCCCCATCCAGTTCTTATTGTGTACCCAGTAGGGGACAGCATAAACAGCGCTCCCTTGACACACCCTGCATCCATGAGTGGGAAGGCGAAACTACATGGTTATCCAGAGTGCGGGGTGGGTGTGTTTTTTTTTTGTTCACACATGTGCTCCTGTGTGACAAGCAGCCACCCAACCCAGGAATTTCCCCCGTCGCCTGCCAAGAAGAGCAGAGGAAGGCGATCCGCCAGGATCACAAAACTCAATGTTCGAGGCTTCCGGAAAGGGAGAGAAGGGAGGATGGGAGGATGGGAATGGGGGAGGATGAGGGGAGGGAGTTGGACAAAAGGCCAAGACTGCATAGTTCTCAGGATCGGGATAAAAGCTACCCACAACAATCTTTCTGCTCAGAGACAGCACCGACGGCGAGCCCAGACCGCCAGTCGCTGGCAGAAGTCAAAAGGTCTTTCTTCTGCAGAAATCATTCAGGGCCCATAGAGACAGGCCCGTTTTTTTCCTTCTTTCCTACATACAATAAACCATATGGGCATCAAAGTGCAACCATATGTGGGAACAAGCTCAAGAGCTTTGGCCGTTTTAACCTGTTAATTCCACTTCCTATGCACAGGAACACACAACATTATTCTTTTAAGGTCATGCGTGGCTCTTATTTTTCCTTTCTTTGAGATGCCAACACAGTGATGCTTATCTTGTGTAAACAGAGATGGATCAGGCCTTCCCCCCATGTGTTGTGAATTAGATTAGATTACTGGGGGAGTCATTCTTTGGCTACTTGTCTTCTATGGTAGGAGCTGTCCTGTGACAAAATGTGTTCCAAAGTCACAGGAACAGAACATTATGGAAAACAACTAAAGCCTGTTTTTGGTGAAAAACAGGCGGTGAAGGTAGCAGTTTATCTTTGGCATATCATACAGGGTTATAGCCATTAGCCAAAGCAAAAGACAACAAACCAAAAAAACAACCCCTTATGCAAATTCTGACTTAAATATAGCCACAACCAGGTGAAACCAGAGAAACAGCCTATAGCCTCTCGTAGGCAGGCCAGAGACCAGCGAGTACACGGGTTGCCAGCGAGTGTCTTTTACTCCCAGTCTACTTTGGTAGGCACTCTGGCACGTGCCTGCGATACACATGAGCTAAACAATCTCAGGCCAACATCCATCAGGTCTCCCCATGCTTATGACACCTGCAGGAGACAAATGACTCTCTCTCTCGCTCTCTCTCTCTTTCTCTCTAGCCATCTCCCTCCCATTCTCTTCAAGCTCTCCTTCACGCTGGCGTTCTTCAGGATCCCAGCAGTAAGCCCAACAGCCCTCTGATCCAACACAAACACTCGGGATTAAAACACTTCCCCGACAATAGACTCTCTTCAATGCGTTCCTGCATGCACCCTCCTCCCCCTCTCCTTTCTAACACATTCCCCTCCGTTCCACCCCACCCACACCCTCCACCACGGCTGTCTCATTCAGCACCTGGGCTGAATGGAGCTGCACCCAGGGCCCCCAGACAAGGCGCTGTGTGTTTCCCCCCCAGCATCTGGCACCCTGCCACCCCTTCCCCCTGGCTGGCACCCTGCCCTACTGTGCTGTGAGCCTCTCCAGTGGCCTTTCCTCCCCCACCACCCCCAACTCCACCGCTAGCGAAATGTACTCCAACAACTCCATCGCTTCCGGGGCCCCAGTTTGGTTTCCTCCCCGGATGACCAGGACCCCAGTAAAACAGCCAATCAGAAACAACCTCCCCCCCGCTACCCAACCAAACCAATTAAGAGGCGGTGGGAAAAAAGAGTGATACGACCACTGGATGACTCACACCGCACAAGCACCAAGGTGTGCGCGCCCTCTGGTCATCATGAGAGGAGCTCGCCGTATGGACGGCGCTCGTAGCGTGTACTCACTGCTGAAGCTGCTGGCGGGGGAGCCGGGGTTGCTGGGGGTGGAGTCCAGCGTGTCCGAGTAGCAGCTCTCCCCCTCCGAGTCCCAGCCCGAGTAGGCCGAGGAGGAGAGGGAGGAGGGCGAGGAGTAGCTCCGGTCCTCATCCACCTCCTCATACTTCCTCTTGAGAAGCCCACTCATGGCGCCTGCGTGAGAGTCTGTCAGGGAAGGGGGAGAGAAAGAGAGTTTCATTAGGACAGATTCCTTTACATTACTAGCGTTGGGTCATAGCCGGAGAAGCAAATATGTGGATCAAGCGAGTCAAATTATTTGTTCTCACAAATTTGTGAGACAAATTCAGCAATGACTTTTCTGAAATGCACCCTTTCATTTACAGAAAAGACAAGAATTTCACCCAAAAAATAAATCCCAATCTATATACACAATCCAATAACAACTGTAGCCTTCCATCCAAACTGAACGGTTGGCTGCTCAAACATGTGAGAAGACTATATGCAGCCAGTCATGTGCTCTGAGAGAGGGAGAGAGAGAACAAGGGAGAGAGAGAGAGAGAGAGAGAGAGAGAGAGACAGAGTGAGAGCGAGTGAGAGACATGGCACAGGAAGCAATCAATCAAGCCCATTCGCACGAGTCAACAATTACTGGACCCTTCACCCACTCCAAAATCCCATCATCTGTGCAGATCCATTGATCAGAGACGGGAGACGGGAGGCAGGAAGGAAGAGGCTGAGACGTTTCATTTTAAACCACAGATGCTCTCGCCAGCCTCTAGGAATATGCAGCTTGTGGGGTCACATCCACGGCAGTTTGTTTTTACACGGGCTCCCTCATAGTACCCACATGTGCACAGATTGGGATGTTTTTGTTTGTCTTCAGTTTATGCAACTGCACCGGAATGCCTTCCCCAATGCGGGTGATGCTGTTTTATGCTAACAATCAATTCTTTGAGCGAGGGGGGGCTCTTCCAATCTCGACTGATAATCTCTTACATAAATCGGAAGGAAAAAGTCCCCAACTGGAGTTTATGTTGTGGAAAGGAAAAACCCAAGGAAAAATAAAACGGTGGAAGGGCGCGGGGACCATGTGCCGTCGATCTGATTCATCGTTTTAATGTGTGCGTGTAAACCTTGCGTGGCACTGGGGGGCTGTGACACATCGAGAGAGGGAGAGAGAAAGAGAGCGGGAGAAAACA
Organism: Brosme brosme; assembly: GCA_900302425.1. Classification (NCBI taxonomy): domain Eukaryota; kingdom Metazoa; phylum Chordata; class Actinopteri; order Gadiformes; family Lotidae; genus Brosme; species Brosme brosme. The sequence continues at coordinate 13,346 of OMKX01101767.1, forward strand.
CTCATTATCATCACGCGTACGTCTGGTAAGCAGCAAGAGAGTCGTGACTGTTAAAGACCAGACAGGTCATCCACTTTGTCTGGCACCGCCTGGCACACCAGACAGAGCAAGGACAGAGAGGGGGGAGGAAGATGGGGACA
>OMKX01102193.1:6123-18674 GCA_900302425.1 Brosme brosme
CCTAACCCTAACCCTAACCCTAACCCTAACCCTAACCCTAACCCTAACCCTAACCCTAACCCTAACCCTAACCCTAACACTAACCACTAACACTCACCCTATCACCACTAACCCTAACCCTGTCACCACTAACACTCACCCTATCACCACTAACCCTAACCCTGTCACCACTAACACTCACCCTATCACCACTAACCCTAACCCTGTCACCACTAACACTCACCCTATCACCACTACCCCTAACCCTGTCACCACTAACACTCACCCTATCACCACTAATCTAACCCTGTCACCACTAACCCTGTCACCACTAACACTCACCCTATCACCACTAATCTAACCCTATCACCACTAACCCTAACCCTGTCACCACTAACACTCACCCTATCACCACTAACCCTAACCCTGTCACCACTAACACTCACCCTATCACCACTACCCCTAACCCTGTCACCACTAACACTCACCCTATCACCACTAATCTAACCCTGTCACCACTAACCCTGTCACCACTAACACTCACCCTATCACCACTAATCTAACCCTGTCACCACTAACCCTGTCACCACTAACACAGTGTAGAGTGAACAGTCTCTACTGTGTACAGTGAACAGTCTCTACTGTGTACAGTGAACAGTCTCTACTGTGTACAGTGAACAGTCTCTACTGTGTACAGTGAACAGTCTCTACTGTGCATGTCAAGTCAAAAAGTTGCTGTGTTTGTTAAATTTCGACAATCAACATAAAAGTCCCTTAAAATCAATTGTATATTTACATGGTTTAAAAGCAAGGCATTCATCTTGAACACTGCCACCTGCTCCTGGTTTTAACGGGCTGTATAAATATATTACAGCAGGGGAGGAAGTTCAGCCATCTGTTGAGATGACCATAGTATAGTACACTACTACCGCAGTACTACATAAGAGTACACATACTGGAGTATAGGACACTACTACTGCAGTACTACATACGAGTACACATACTGGAGTATAGGACACTACTACTGCAGTACTACTACACGTTATATATAAAACTACTACTGCAGTACTAGTACACACGTTGAATATTAAACTACTACTGCATTACTACATACTAGTACACATACTGTAGTATAGTACACTACTACTGCAGTACTAGTACACACTTTGTAGTGCAGTACACTACTACCACAGAACTTAAATGCATCAACATAACAATATATTAGTATCATTATTACTGTAGTTTAGTCCTAATACAACATGGTGGTGTAGTATTAATCCTGTAGTTTAGTGCTCTACTAGTACAACATGGTGGTGTAGTATTAATCCTGTAGTTTAGGGCTCTACTAGTACAACATGGTGGTGTAGTATTAATCCTGTAGTTAAGTGCTCTACTAGTACAACATGGTGGTGTAGTATTAATCCTGTAGTTTAGTGCTCTACTAGTACAACATGGTGGTGTAGTATTAATCCTGTAGTTCAGGGCTCTACTAGTACAACATGGTGGTGTAGTATTAATCCTGTAGTTTAGTGCTCTATTAGTACTACTAAACTAGTCTGCTTCCATTACGGCTCAATGGGTTCCAGGGCTCTCTAAAGATAGCATCAGAGTGTCATGTTGAGTTTGACCGCTGTCACACTTAGACACTTAAAGACTCAAGCTGCTTCGCTCCTCAGACAGGATCACTCCCCACGGGGAAGTCACCTCTCTGGTCACCTCCTCTAGTGACAACCAGACACAGCGTGGCCTCTGATGTACACATCTCTAAAACATCATTAATAATACTAATACATCATCTCTAAAACATCATTAATAATACTAATACACCATCTCTAAAACATCATTAATAATACTAATACACCATCTCTAAAACATCATTAATAATACTAATACACATCTCTAAAATATCATTAATAATAATACTAATACACCATCTCTAAAATATCATTAATAATACTAATACACCATCTCTAAAACATCATTAATAATACTAATACATCATATCTAAAACATCATTCATAATAATACTAATACACCATCTCTAATACATCATTAATATGATCCATGAGAACCTAGATCACAGGAACCAGGAGACCTAGATCACAGGAACCATGAGAACCCAGATCTGATGAACCTCTGGGTTCTCCTCCTGTCATTTGAGGAGGGCTGATGTTTATCCAAACTAAAGCATTACAGAACATGAGGTGAAACTCAACCTCTACTGTTGTCAATCCATCCTGAAGCGAGATCACCTTTACATATTAATCCACACTCAGATGTGCAGGAACTGAAACGGCTTCTGAAGCGCAGCTTCCACGACGGCTGCGTGAAAACCCTTTTGTGGAGGACCAGAGAACGACCCCGACGGAGAGCAAAATGTTCACCAATTTGAGAGGCAGAATTCAGCGAGATGAATTACTATTCAGCGATGGCACCAACATGCAGCCTGCATAATCATAACACATGGGTGCAATCAAAGCACGTTTTCCACCGTTCTGGGCTGAAACGGGAGAGGGGTTTTTGATGGTCTCCAACTCAAAGTATTTGTTCAGATTCCTCTAGCTACTCTGCCCTCTGTCCAGGCAGTTTGCAGGAACAGACAATGATTCTTCTGAATGCTCTGCTAGACTAGCAGTTCAATAATATCGATTATATGCTTGTTCTCAGTTCTTAGGTTTGCGGCACATGTCCAATCTTTTTTATATTATAGTAACATTAATAAACAAAGAGTATCCATGGCAACCCTGCATGGTTTCGAACCGGATTCCACAAGCCTCTCTGTTCTGTGTTGAACGGTTTGCCCCAGTGCACCCTGGGAGAAGAGAGGGCCAACAGAGCGGTTTGTGAAACAGCAGCTCAGCGACTTCACGAGCCGTTGGTCACGATGTGCTCCGTGGGGGCGGTGGTCCAAACTCATCTGTGTCACGTCTCTGCTGCTGACGAGGTCGCCGACGCTTTGTTGAGCAGATGGAGAGATGTTTGGTCGCCACTCTGCAAACATTTGCACTTTGCACTTTGGCTGCAGCTTGTAGTGCATTGCTAGAAGGAATGGTTTGTGGTTACTTTGCTACAGGGATGGTTCTGTTTTTATTTCTACTCTCAGGACGGTTCTTATCTTTCTGATCTCATCACTAGCCGGACCTCGCCACGAGGCTTCGCTTGGAGACTCACTTCATGTTGGATTTCCAAGGGGCGTGGTCAGCGGTGCAGACGTAAACGCCTCTGGACAGGGGTCGCCTTAGCTCAGGAGGTAGAGCGGGTTGCCTCGTAACCGGGAGGTTGCTAGTTCGAACCCCGGCTCCTCCTAGCTGAGTGTCGAGGTGTCCCTGAGCAAGACACCTAACCCTAACTGCTCCTGACGAGCTGGCTGTCGCCTTGCATGGTTGACTCCACAATCGGTGTGTGAATGTGTATATGAACCGTTGTAAGTCGCTTTGGATAAAAGCTTCTGCTAAATGCCCTAAATGTAAATGTAAATGGACGTAAAATCAACCAATCAGAGAACTGAAACGTGTGAGACATCGGCGGCAGCCATCTTGGTTGGTTATGAAAAGGTCTGACCGGCGCGCCGACAGGGCGCTCCTCTTCACGGTCATGTATCAAACCTATCAGAGTGAGGCTGGGACCCGCCAGGTCTACTGGGACTCTGAGCAGCAGGGGGGCTGGAACCATATCCCAGACAAAACATGAGCCTGCAGATCTGTCAGGTCCCAGGCTCAGGTCAGGTCCCAGGCTCAGGTCTGGTCCCAGGCTCAGGTCTGGTCCCAGGCTCAGGTCTGGTCCCAGGCTCAGGTCCCAGGCTCAGGTCTGGTCCCAGGCTCAGGTCCCAGGCTCAGGTCTGGTCCCAGGCTCAGGTCCCAGGCTCAGGTCTGGTCCCAGGCTCAGGTCCCAGGCTCAGGTCTGGTCCCAGGCTCAGGTCCCAGGCTCAGGTCTGGTCCCAGGCTCAGGTCCCAGGCTCAGGTCTGGTCCCAGGTCCTCCATCACCACCAGGAAGTAGACCAGGGCCTTAGAGGCCAGCTGAGGTTATTATGGTCTGTCTGGATCTCCTCCGCCTCACATTAAGGATCAGCAATAGAACGAGGATCTCTCATGGATAATCAGTTCTTAACTGAACTCCAGCCGGCAGAGAGCATGTTGTCCACATCACGTCCTCCACTGTGGAGTGATGATGAGCTGATGAACTGTCACATTCAATCTGAGCTGGGCCTACAGACCTTTAAGCTGCTTGCTTATCACAATGAAGCGAGCAATTGAGCGTGTCAAGTAGTAATGCTGAAATGAGCGAGAAGGGGAAAAGGTGTTTAAACAGACAACATTTAGACTGATAAGTCCTGTAATCACGACAAAGTTCTGTTTAATGAAGGATCAGAGGCAGTAAGCTGCGGTGTTAACGTCATTACAGGCTCATTGTCTCGTCCAGGGCCAGGACACCTATATGAGGAGGCTCATTAGTGGAGCTACGCCTCCTTTATGTTTAATATGCTAACTAGATTAGGACGGATGAAAATACACATTTCCATTGAGTTCCTAAAATACTAAAATCTGTTCCTTAATTCTCCCGTTTCCCCGGTGGGTTTGGAGCAAAGGCAGTATTAATAAATATGTGCTCTCTCTGTTTGAGGTCCTCGTTTTAGTAACTATAGCAAAATACGTACAAAATACAAAGTAATAGTTAATATTAGATAAAACGTGTCAGTTGTTTACCGTGGTAAAGATGTGTGAATACACAGACCTGCTGGCAGCCTCCTTCAGATGTTTCACTGGGAAATCTCCGTCTTCCACCCGTCTAACATCACGTCTCTCCAGAGGCATGAGTTGACTCAAGCACTTTCCTCCTCCTCTTCTGTGGGTCAGAGCCTTTAAGGTGCTGCCTCGCAAGCTGGTCACAAACCAGGGGTCAGAAACCACTTGTATGTGTATATATATATATATATATATATGTATATGCATAGGCGTCGATTACGCTGGGGACGCTGGGGACGAGTACCCACCAGTTTTCGTCAAGATTAATTTTGTACCCACCACAAGTTAATAGCGCATATAATTCTGAGACAGATGCCAACAAATCCACAAAAAGTCTATCCGGATACGGCACACAGCCGTACTACGATTCTCTGTCAACAATTTGCAATTGTAACATTGGGATGAGTAAGTTCTAGAATGGGGGAGGGTGGGCGGCTCCTTCTCTATGCAACCTGAACCTGACTGTTCGGTTCGCACTTCCATGGACAATCTGCTGCGGTTGCGGCGACAAATATTTTTTTGCTTTTTCAATCTTGACATTTGTAGTGCTTTGTGTAGCCACACGTTTGCCCCTTCTGAACTTAAACACGTAGGTAATTTCCTTTCCTAGCTCCTCTTTGTTTATGTTGGTATCTCATCTCATGTCACGTTGTCAACATTGGGTACATGGAGCAGAACATAGTGGGTCATGTCCAATGCTTTTTGAAAACGCTTTCCTCATAAAACGTGTCAGACATCAGTTTTTTGTATACATTTTATTAATTAGTAAGCTACATGGGTATCCCGTCTTTCAGAACCTTTCATGACCTGCACTAAAGAGAAAAAAGTGCATCCTCAATGTACCCAGCACTTCTGAAAATGCACTTCCGAATGCGTCTCTGTCCCCAGCACATTTGAAACCAAACTGACGCCCATGTCTTTGCCTGATAACAACGTAACACTTGCCATCTGTTTTAAATTTCAAATTCTACATAAAGCCTAGGGCTTACATTTCCAAACGGGAAACAAATGTTACCCGTGTGTTAGTGTTAGTGTCAAATGTCAGTGTTAGTGTTAGTGTCAAAAAAGGGGAATTTGCAGTGTTACAGCAGCTAGGGGGGATGCGCAATAGCATCATTAAAAAAGCAAGATATAATGGAAAAAGGCATACAAAAATATATAATAATAAAACAGTAAGAAACAATAAATAAGTAAACAGACTCAACAGTTTGTTTATGGCTGGTATACTTGCCCACTTTACATTTACGAGACAAAAAATACTTACATTATTATATTATCAATGAAAGTGACCTACCTGGAAGGTATTTCATTATCAGTAAAAACGGTATTAATTATTAATATCAGTCAGGACATTTAATGGTCAAGTTATAAGGTCATTGTTTTTTCTTAACATTTTTGATCAAGTTAAGTGCACATTTTCTTAGATTTTGAGGCGTTATTACATTTAATTTTTTTTTATATTATTATTATACATTTGCTGTGACACAAGCATGACAAAGCTTTTGATTTCAACCTCTGCGGTGTCCCGAATGCATTTAGAACATGCTCATATCATGGACCAGGCACCCGAGGCCTTGATTAAAATGATTCTTCTACACAACAATTCGACCCCCCACTTCATTTGTGTGTTGACCACCATCATAGGATTCTGGTGGGTTTCGTTTCGTGCTTTAAAATGTTTTTTGTGTATGTGGTTGTCATCATGCATTTACAGGTAAAATCTAAATGAGCAGAGTCAGCACGGCACTTGTCCTGTCGTCTCTCTTCCACTATCAACTGTAACCAGCCTCCTATGACAACAGCAGCCTCCATATGGTCCCTCCATGGGATGAGCGCGAACCAGCGAGGCTGAACCCCAGACCTCTACAAGGGACTAACCCTTTCCGTACACGGGCTGCCTCTCGCCAGGCTGGCCCTCGCCCATGCGTTCCTGGGGCCCTCTGTACAATGTTTGTGCTCACATTACAGATTTAGGAAGACCTTGTCAGTGCTCATTTGCATGCGAATGGGGCCTTAACGATGATGTTTCTTCTTTATTCTGCTTGTTTTTCTGGTATCCCTGACAAGCAGCCCAATTGGGATTCACATTGACAGGTGTGAATACAATTTCTGACAAACCAAAATGATTACAATTCAATTTGTCTTACAAATAAGACTTCGGATAAATATTTATAGTCTGACGGCAGACAAGCTCAGATCTGGGTGAAAGGGGCGCTTCACCTGCTTTCGCTTCATATTTGTTCCGACCCAATCATGTTGCTGGAGGTGAGGTTGAGTTATGTGTCAGAGATGAGACTATAATTTGCTCAGTTCCCTAAAAGGGAAACTGTCATGGTGACGGTTAGGTCGTTAATTAATTGACAGCAGTTGAGAGGATATTGTACATCTTTAGGCATACATGACTACATTTTTATTCGATGCTGGTTTTGTCAAGTGCATCTAATTATTTTCATCTATTGTGTGATCATTAATAAGGAACAACACGCATGACTAGAGAATGAAATGTGCGAATAATGAATTGATTGCTGACAAGATGCCCTGGTTAACCAGTAAGTGAATAGCCAGAGTCCCAGTGCAACACTCCCGCTTCCTCACTGCTTTTATGTGTCTGTATGCGGTTAATTCTATTGTTTTGCCATGTTGATAGCATTGCCTTACACTTATAGTAGCTTTTTACTAGATTATCCAGAGTAAAGTATCAGTTTAGTATCAGTTGAGCATCAACATTGCTTCAGTTTACTGTTAGTTGACACTCACTTGACATGTGTCAGTGGACACTCAATAAGGTTACATACAACATATCCTTAAAATGCTTAGTTTAGTGTTATCTGACAATAACTGAATTTCGTTGGATCATTTTCTCATTTTCTCATTTTTGGTGAGATTCAACCCTCTGTCTGGTGAGATTAGTATGTATGTATGTATGTATATATAATGTATTCAATATTTTGATACTCAACTAATACTAAATTGATAGTTAATTGAGTTGATACTCAAATGTGACTATCCTGGTAAAGTGTTACCGCTTTCTCTCAACCTATATGTAATGTATATTTATTTAACTGGCATAAATACATACTGTACCATATGCAATATGGTCTGAAAAGTTGGAGGACCTTGATGCTCTTTTTGGCTAATTTATCAACAGTAAACACTGCGGTCGCCAGTAACCCGGGAAGAAACGAAAACGTCAAAATCAAACTATTTAATATTAGGCAAGGCAAGAAAGGAACTAGTTTAAGGAAGGGATGACCGCAGAAAAAGGAGGGCAAAGCCAAGGCACACAATAAAGAGGCAGGGAACGGGGCTGGTGTGTTTGATGAGCCTCTGTGGTGTAAATTAAGGAGGGGGGCAGAGGTTACCTCCCACTGGACCTCCTAAATGAAGATAACCACAAATGGCCAATTAGAGTGAAATCACACACTTTGTTTCACAGCAGTAATCCCCTCGCAGGGCAGAAGAGGAAAAGCAAGAAAGAAGTCTTAACTTTTTGTTCAGCTCCTACGCCAGTACTCTCATGAATGATTTATTTGTCCTCGCTAGTCATTACCACTCCCATTTGTCTTAAATAAAAACGTAATATAAAACAATATATATCATGTTATGTTTTACTTATAAGACATCTGGGGGGAGGCAGCAGTCATATTAAGACTCAAGCAGGCCCAGAATATCAATCACATCTCGATGCAGGCGCCTTGATGTCGGCATGGAAACAGCCGAGTACACTCAGAACTAAGATAATTAAAATGATTATGCACTTAGTATTAGGACTATTGAATCTATAAATGAATATACCCCCTAGACAATGTTATGTGCATTGAAGGTGAAATGGCCAATTTGTTCCCATCACTTTTTAAATGCATTATGAGTTTAAAATGTTCTGAAAAATAGCTTAGTGTTATTCCTTCAGTTTCTATTTTGTAATATTTTAGGGCAGTGATATTGGAAATTGTTATTGCCGGGTTGACTCCACACTAGATGTGATATTGGCATAGTTCAATTGACACGTATTTGCATCTGTGGATGTGGTGCATATGATTGATTGTTACTTGTGCGGTCAACGTTGTTGTGAGTTTTATGCTGATGAGTGTTTTCATATTGCCAAATCTTTAGTAGCCTAGGCTATGCCCTTTGATGCGCCGTTATGCCGTTATTTTCTGGCTGTAATGATCTCCTCTGACCTCATACGATCCCCCAATTACGTTGCCGAAGACTTTTTGAAATAAGTGTTTTCATCGGAGCCCTTACGTCCAAACCACTTTCCCACACAAAGTGACACTCTTGGTTATGCGTACAAGCATCCAACGTGTGAACACATTTCAGATTTTGAATTACATTTTAAATCACAGTGTTTGTCAAATCACAAATGCAAGGCAACGGTGGCTGAACTATTTGACAAGCATTTATTAATCATTAAAGCATTCAATTCTGCAGACACACAGTGAGTCAGTGTATGTGTATGCTGCAGAGTAAACATATGGAATAACTCAATGAAACAATTTGTAAATAACAATGAATAAAAGATATCAACCAAACGAAAACAATGACGCAGAAAGCTATAAAGACATAACAAAGAGAACCTAAATGCTGGATAATGGACATATAGAAGATGGAAGGGGGGGACAGACAAAGTGTATTGTTATTGATCACATGGTCAAGATCGATCATTATTTTCATTCAATAATCTTGGACAACAAAAATTGTCAAGAAAAGATCCAAAGATCATTTGCTTTTTAGTTCGAACTCTTGAGGATAGATGTGGAGCCTTCTCTCCACCTGGCGAGAGAGAAGCATGCCGTTTTTCTCATCTACTCCCGATTCAAGTGTTTCAACCGTCACTTAAAGGGACACTTCACCGATTCAGAACCGGAATTCTATCATTATAAAATCGCTTTTGTAATATTATTTATTTATTTATTTATTTTTTTGGCCCTTGGCGTCAAACACGTCATTTGACGCGTCAAACGCGTAATTTGACGTCATCTCAGGAGAAAATTAGGTCAGGAAAGGGGCCAAGGGAAGACTGGGTTAAAAAAAGAAAAAGCGATTTTATAATGATAGAATTCCGGTTCTGAATCGGTGAAGTGTCCCTTTAAGCCAAAGCTGTCATTCTCTGAGACTCTTTGGATATTATCAGCAGCACAGCCTCTGAACAGGCATGTTAAAGGAGAGATGTACTACTTTAAGGTCTCTGAAAGGACGGTCCTGGAATGGGTGATCAAACCACCATAACCCTCTCTCCTGGTATACAAAGCAAAGATCTGGCATGGTCCGGCCCATCTTATGGAATCTGGAAGGGGTTCTACATGCTCTATGATGTTTGACAAGCATGGAGGAGTCCTAATAAGCACAATGTGAACTAGCCCTAGAACTTGACTAACAAAGCTAACCAAAATATACATTGTACTGAATATATATTTAAATCCCAAAGCTCAAAGTTTTGCCCCAGACTGTCATGAAGAAATGTGTTAATTTTCCAAATTAGATTCAGTATAATTTCTAATTCATTTCTGGCCTCAAAATGACTACAAGGAGTATTGTTAATAAAACATGACATCCTCTGTACTGCTTCTCTATGCGTGACAGATTCTCAGCTGTGAACAGGGTATCAGAGGATCCTTTACCGAGAGCTTCACAGAATCGACCCTATTTTTAAAGTATAAAATCGACTGCCTTAAAGTAAAAGGATTCATGTTGAAAATGTATGTGTACAACTTCTTAAAAAAAAGAGTTGATTCGAGTGAATTCGAGTTTGTGAGTGAACCAAAAATGAAACGCCAGAAATATAGGTCTGCATAGTTGACAAACTTACAATACTATAAGAAACCTTATATTGAGATGCATATTCAGGAGCAGAACAGCCTCAGACCAAAATAGCAAACGAATAGCTTCCTAATCAACAAATAGATAGCCAAACTCCATACCCAACGCTGACAAGCAGGACCAACTAATCACCCAAATAAAAGGCAGATTCCATTGCGTAAATTCTGAGAATCGATTCTAAAATCAAACAGAATTTGAGTCTATTCCGTCTGCAGTCCTGTCTCCAAACTGTGGAAGTGAAGAAACTTTTGAATTTAGTGAGATTGGAAATGGCTGCTTTTTTATAAAGCCTATCACATTTTTTGATTGAATAGTCGTCCATACTTTTGATTTTGATTTTCATTGAGATTCGGAATCCACTGAGAATCGATTCCATCAACATAAAATCAGACTCGGAAACGACACCAAAAGATTTGTAACCGTCTGCCCTAGATCTAATCTAAAAAAGGAAAGCAGACACAAAAACAAAGCAAGAAACCTCAAGCAGCCTGGTAGCTGAGAAGCTAAGGAGCAAAGCCTTTCTCTTCCACTGCTGCTCTTTTATCCTCCAGCTGCCGCCTGGGCATCCAATCAGCAGGCAGCGCTCGTTCACCAACACCACACACACGTGTTGCAGCATTTGATTGTCACAGACGAGAACACCATAGACGATCATTCCATTAATCCTCCTGCTCATTCACACTCCACAGACAGGCACTCAAGGACATACACTGGCCAGCAGGGACAAAAAGAAAGACACAAAAGTGTCCCATTAACAATGCTACAAAAATCTTTGCACATCATCTCTGTCTGATTTATGGATGGCCATAAACTCAACCATTCAAGAATTAAAATGCTTGATATGAACAATAAAACCGTTTGGTATCAACAAAAGTTCTTGATAACAAAAAATACCGACAGCGTTCTATAACTTTAAATGTAGGATGTCAATTGTGATTTGAAGAATTATTATCAATCATTTTTATTTTTGCAATAATAATTTATTGTAGGTCTTTACTTTCGTGCAGCACTTATTGATATCAATAATGATATAATAATAATGATTAATGATATCAATAATCAAAAATGATTGTCTTAGATTAACCAAACAAATTGTGTATCAAATGCTAGTCTGCAGGAAACTTCATCATTAGGAAAAACGATTGGTATATCACTTTCAACTTCATCACTTCAAATAATTGCACAAAATTAGTAGTTTTTTTGCATTGTTGATATCAAATAGATGTAATTCATTCATATGAAATATGTATTTTATACCAATCACCAAACATCAAATCAATAAAAGATGGGAATTCTGTTTTTAAGGGGTTGCGGCTGACAATGGACAAGCGCACATAAAGTCTTTGTATGGTAAGTGGTCGAGCACATTTTGCTCATTCAGGTTGTCTTTGATCACCTGCTCAAGAGCAACGTTGCAGTAGTGAGAGCATTAGTGTAATCAATTATATCTTACATCACTTGGATATGGACAAAGAGTATTCCGTCACAAAGCTTTGATCTGAACTGGTCTTTAGATGAGGGGGGTAGGTTCTTTCACTTTAATATAGACCGTTTCTGGTAAAGTTAGGTAGAGACTTGAGCGACTCGCCTTGAAGCTAGAGTCTGTATACATAATTTAAATGAGAGATGATTTCTCGCCACTATTCTGTCTAGCTGCCATGGTACAGACTCCCACAGAAACTCTCCACAGGTCATCTGAGGATGAGAGGGAAGAGACACAAAGCTAAAATGAAATGAGACACACACACACACACATATGCGGACAGATTCACAGAGAGAGAGAGACGGAGATGGATCTTAAGCCATGTAACAAGTTCATATAACTCGCATCTGTCATACCCATATGGCAATAAAACGGCATGGCTGCATTTTTAAAAGCGTCTCTGTAAAATCCCAACTGGCAGGCCTGGGTCATCAAAAAGTATATATATACAGTATATATATACATATTCACACAGTTTACTGGTAATATAGGTATTTAAACATAATTGAAAGACTTCCATATA
>OMKX01103983.1:2651-16436 GCA_900302425.1 Brosme brosme
GGGGGGAGAGAGAGAGAGAGAGAGAGAGAGAGAGAGAGAGAGAGAGAGAGAGAGAGAGAGAGAGTACGCTTGCAGATGAGTCTCGATTTCCCACGTTGGAATAACAAGGCCCTAACAAGCCTGCAGGGCCCCCAGGGCCCCCAGGGGCCCCAGGGGCCCCAGGGGCCCCAGGGGCCGGGCACAGTGAGCGCCAAGAGGGAAAGAGACTGTTATGTTTTATTAGTTCCTCATCTGATGGAACATCATAACAATTAACACGTACTTCTATGAAATAAATACATGACCCAACCAAGACCAATACATGACCCAAATGAAACATCTTATATAGAACATTGAATCATATCCAAAGCTAAAGATAAGGTAATTATCATCAACCATTTACTAAAACATGTCATTGCTTTGTCAAACCCAGACTCAGACTGGTTCTGTTCGTATCTATATTCAGTTGTATCATACATTTAGGGTTTTCACGCAAACTTTCAAGACTTTAACACCACAAATGTTGTGCGAGACCCTGTAGAATGCTTGCGAAAATAAAAACATGTGTACATCAAATAAAGATAGCCCCCCCTGAAAATCCGACCAATTTACGCTAAAGTCTGAAGTCAGGAAGGGGGTTTGTTTCTCAGGAACATCTAGTCCGCTGCAGTAATCCCACAGCTTTCAAGCTCTTCTTGAAGTCGGCTTTTCATCACTCTCATTTTAAATAGCTTGAGCTGTGGCATCCATGTCTCTGAGGAAGACATCCAGAATGTTCCAGAGAGAGCGAGCGATAGAGACACGAAATGGACAGAAGAACAATGAGTGATTGGAAGAAAGAAAAAAAGAGGAGGATATTGTATTATACAAATTCACCTGGCCAATACATTATTGTGAAATTACTTTTTTACTCTTTAGGGACACTCGCTGGTAGGAAGTGGTATTGCACAAGGAAGAGGAAATCTGAGCGACAGGGACTTTAATTATCCGAGTGCATGTGCGGTGTTTCATGGTAATATATCCGACACTGAAATTATGTCACGTTTTTTCCGGTCACGGATTTTTAACCAGCATTTTAATTCTGATTGACCACTACATCAACGACATTGCTGTGTTAAGCTGTCTTAAAAAAGTTATTAACACAAAATGTCCCCCTTATAAAGTGTTTATACATTAAAACTATTTATGATGTCGAATGGTTTAGGGTGATCACATGAAGAGTATGTTAAAACTAAAATCTCCTATGAGGTTAAAACTTTGACTGATACTGTAGTGAAGACCGAAGGGGAACTGTTATCCCAATATCCAAATACAGAAATCAGGGAAATTAAATGTGCATCAGTGATTCAGTCCAAAGACCAGGAAGGACAATAGGTGAAGAGACAAGTGACATGATGAACAAGCAGTGATTTTAATAAATCCACAGCATTTCTAAGTTAGAAATGGGGCGGTGTTTATGTTGTAGTAGCAGAAATCCAATTTAAATATGAGTGAGAAAGAGAGAGAAACACACAGATACAGAGAACATAAATTAGTTCCAAATTGATTCTGTGAGAAACATATGTGTGCATGTCTGTGCCTGACAATGAGTTCTGCATCAGGGATCAGTTGAAGGCCCTTGAGCAGACTCTAGGGTTTTGGGTTTCACCTGTACAGCCACAGATAAAGAATAGAGAGAGAGAGAGAGAGGGTGTGAGAGAGAAAGAGATAGAGAGTGAGAGAGAGAGAGAGAGTATACCGGAATGAGTTGAGAAACAGAGGAACAAAAGTTCGATTAGATAGATAAGGTCAATATCCTTATCGGTCCCCCAGTGCTGGCCGCAGCTCATTGGGGCCCCAAAGCAGGGTGTAAATAAATTCCTACCCCATCCTGGCCTGTCAAACACTCTAATAAGTTCTATCATACCTTTAGAATTGAACTAAATGCAATCACTGTCAGCTCACATACCCCTGCTGTGTGTATAGCTGATCTGTAAAATGTGTCAGTGTGGGAACGTCAGCGAATACTTATAATACCCATACGACCCGATAGCCAGCAGAACGTATTCACCCAGCAGCCATATTGGTAAGTTGGTTGGGGAAACCTTCTGGAATATTTCGGGAAACTCAATGATCTTAATGCATTGTAAATGCGACCTGGTGGGGAAATTGGATGCCGAACAAAAAAAATAAAGCATTGGCTCCAAGATTTACCCTTTGGCTACTAGGTGTACAACAGGAATATGAGCTTCAGTCAACACTGCCTATAGCGACCTGATGGCACTCTAGCGTGACTGATCCTGGAGGTGACTGCAGCATTGCGTTGAAACATGTCAGACCGAACATGCTGCTCTGACATGAACCAACTGGATCCCATGGTGACCTTCTACAACATGGAAGCAATCAGCAAAGCACTAACCCACAGGCACTGGCGCACACACGTGTGCACAAGCAAACAACCGTGCACATGCACACACACACACACACACACCACAGTCAAACATATGCATTTCCATACTTGTCTGCAGTAGTTGGCTCATAGACAGAACTCAAGCGCACGTATGCGCGCGTGCACACACACACACAGCTAAAGTGGTGTGTTTAAGGACTCACTTGAGGCACGCACATGCATACACATTCACAGAGTAGACACACAGAGCCAAACATATGCATTTCGAAACTAGTCTACAGTTGTTTCATATCAAGGTTGATCAGGTGACCTGGAGACAGACACAAGCAGAAAGAGGAAGGCTTCATGTTAACCAAATTGAGGTCTTCTTTTTGTCATCTATCCTTTAGATGCTTGTCCATTTGTGCGTTATTTTATCAGTTGCTTTACATAAGTTACATAGGGCATCAGGTCAAGATATCTTTATGGAAAATTGCATATTATTGTGTGTTTGTGTGTGAGATAGAGCCATGAGAGCAAGAGAGACAGACAGGAAGAGAGAGAGAGAAAAAAAGTGAGACCTTATTCCAACCAGACCTTTGATTGGACCGCCGTTTGTTGTACTGTGATGGCCTGGCCTGCATATATACGACCCAATAATGAGCTATTCAAGGAATAAGGACCATGGACAAATAAATGGCCTATTTGCAAAGACACATGACACATTTCAAGCATGTGTGCATTGGTGAAACTTTGGGACAATTTTTTGGGATTCAATTAATTTGTTAACAAACATGAAATGCCACCAAAAGACACTTCCCATGGAGGTCGGTTACTGCCCTCCGTTAGGCCTATACTTAGAGGGCCGAGGGCAGCGTTACAGAACCCTAGGCTAACATTAGACATACTCCAGGAGAGCGAAAGACGGCGCGAGATAGAGAGAGAGAGCCATGGAGAACTAGGGAGGAGCTGGCCAGACGGGAGCATGACGCAATATCAAGGATTTGATTTGTCCAGACACATTAATTTCTATGTCAAACTTTATGGGCTCCAAATTTGCCCCAAGGTGTGTGTGAGTTTATGTGTGGTTGTGTGTGTGTGTGTGTGTGCTTGTGTTTGTGTGCGACACCAGGCCAATGCATTAAGCTAATTCTTAGTCCTTGGCCTGAAATATTAATATAAATATATAAACCAAGTTTGAACAATAAAATTGACACACACACACACACTGAAGCATGGCATGACTAAGTGATAACTCAGTGATAACAGTTCTATCGGATACCTGTCACTTCTGATAACATACATTCACAACTATGTTCATTTTCCTAGTCGTGAATTCTGTAAACAAGCTACAAAGAAAATGCTATAATAAAGGCTATTATTGAAAGAAAAATAACTTTTGTATAGGCCTATATATGCCACGATCACATTTGGAAACGCGAAATCCGATCGAAAAGATGAATCAACCTCGCAGTTTTCAAATGCCGTACAATACATCGAGAAATACTTTTCATGCGTGACATAACCCCCTTTGCATAAGCACTCGGGAGTTTAGCACTTGTGCGTTTTTAAGAGCCTGTGTGAGACTTGCCTGCCGGTCTAAAAGCATCGGTGACGAGCACGGCACGTCAGAGCGAGCGCAAGCAGAGAGCCAGAGACAGAGCGAGGACCGGCCCACATGCCGTACACTCTCACAGACCATCATGCTTCATCCAAATGGTTACTAGACGTTTATAGCGGGTCGGCGAGAAGTAGCCAGCTTTCGATTGGAATAGTGTGCGCTTGTAAAACAACAACAACAACAAAAACAACAAATTAAAGTGTTTTTTACTACTGTAGTTGTCTATCATGGCCAAACCAGGACATTGGGAGTTTCCTTCATGTTTCGTAGAAAATAACTGAGTTGTCATTGCCTGCTGCTGGCTTGCTGCTTTCGCTGCGCTGTGCTAAACAAGTCGCCCTGTCGAGTCATCTCTGGTCGGGAGCAAAGGAGGACCTCATCGTCTGGCCGATCGAAAAAAGGGGACTATTGTGAATAACAGTTCATTTATTAAGACACCCCTAAGCCGAAAAGCGGAAACCAGAGGGGGTTTAGCGGATTTGTGGTTCATTCGGATGTGGAAATTGCTCCGTTGAGTGACTACATTTTGGCTGTTTCAGACCCCGGACTCGGGAGACGGATTGCAGAGCTATTACCACCGCAACCATAACCAGCGAACTTGGCTTTTCTGCCCTGTGATAGGTATTCGTCTGTCGGCTTTGGTTCGCTGCGCACACCGCTCCTCTGCTCTGGATCTTCCAGAAACATCTGATGTAAATAGCACGTATTTTCAAACAAACCAACTGTAGCTGGAATGTGGCGCACTGCACATCGTATTTGATATTTCTTGGAGGACCCGACTGTAGGGCCAGTTCACTTGTACCATTCCGATTTTGACAGCATCGACAATGGCCCCGCTCCGATGTGAGAGGTAACAGTACTCCTTGTATGTCTATTTAAAGCCAATAACCTACGTGCGCTGGCTATTTCGTCCGTACTTGCGTTTTTGCCTGTAGGCAAAGTTAGCTAGTGGTGCTGGGAATCAGCTGCAGCTGCAGTGCTTGGGGTTTTCTTGTCGCAGGAGTTCCTTGGCAAGCCGTTCCAGAGTGTATCCCTTTCATGAAATTCAGTTGTGTACGCTTCTGTATTGAGATTTTGTCAACGACGCTTTGACTTTTTCCGTGTATATTACACAGGCTACTTGTTAATTATTTATAAGCGACGCGGCATTCTTTTAACATGCTTAACACACATACATAACCGAACAGGACCATTATTAAAATGATTAAAAATGATGTAGTGTAAAATGAACACCCTATCAGTATTTAAATGGTATATGCAAGTCTATAACCTTGCGTACGCAGAGATCCAGGCGAGCTCGCGCTTATCCACGGATGTCTCGTGCAGCATCGCGACCTTATCGTTCGTTCTCTGCACGCGGGCTCCACTGGATGTGCCAACTGCCAACTAACAAGTCGATCTAATTGAACTAGAATTGAATTTAAATGCACATTCCCAACTGAGTCTAGTTGAACTGGTTGATTTGCTGTGTATTGGCTTTTCTAGAAACGACGTTTTTCATTAAAAATTATAATGAAAGTAAGCCATCGCTACGAAACACCACGAAGGCATTCAGTGTAGCTACCTAAACGTAGGTAAGCTAACTTTACTTAGCGAAGAAGCTGACTCACACGCACGCACGCACATCCAAACACGCACACACACGCACACGCACACGCAGACACAGGTATGCTTTATGGGAGGTGGTTGTGGCAGCCTAACGTTAAACATTTTATTTAAAAAATAAAGGACTGTAATAGTTACTTAACTTTGAAAATGTATGGTAAAGGTTGTTCCAATTTATGAAAATGATGCGCGGGGGAGAATGTTCTCTGTAGATCGCTCTCGGTCGATGACTAAGCGTACAGATGTGACGCATCTGATATGAAGCGGTGAGGTTCTTGTGGTGTCGATACAACTCCGAAAAGCTTCTTATGATTTCTCGTTTAGTCATCATTGATGAATATGAACGAACACTACAGCACATGAACTATTAACATAACATCTAACCCCGGATGGGGCTGTGGGATGTGCCTTATGTTCTCTCATTTACTCATGTTACAGAAGTGCCATAGAGTAGGCTCATCTAGGGTGAGTCAAGCTGTGGTAACAAAGCTAATTTTGGAATACGAAGAGTAATTAGGTGCTCTCTTGGCAATCATTGCAATCATTGCACTAACTACGCACTTCTGAAATGTAGAGGTTTTTTTTGTAGACTATCTTCTTCATAAAAGCTAAATTAGTTTGTTACAATGTTGAGGTTTAATGACTGTAGTAAAAGTATTTGGGAAACTACAAACATGGGGTATCAGTATAAATGTGCGGTTGAAACTGTGAGGGTTTTCCTTCTAACCAATTGCTGACGGCAGCAACCGATTTTCAGCGTTTAGCACAGTTTCGGCAAGAGTGGGAGGTTGAATAATCAAGTAGAGCTAGCTGTGTCATTGCTTGATCAAACCTGTATTCTCTCCACACTCTGTAGCACATGGTCGCCTTCCTATCTCTGCTGTAGGATGGCCCAGCAGCCGCACAGCTTTCCTTTAAGAAAAAGTTTTTTTCTCCCCACTTAACTCACTTTCTCCTTTTCTTTTCTCTTCTAGTAACTAGGACCTGAGAAGGCCGGGTCGGGGCCCAAGGAGGCCTCTGCAGTCACCTCTCTGGCCAGACCGGACTGAAGAGCCCTCCAGTAAATCGTACCCTGGGTCAGGAATTAGCGTGGCTGGTTTTAGCTGGCTGCTGATTTCCAGAGCTTCAAGTTCCCTCACAACTGGATTGGATTCCAACCAATTTGAGTCTTATCAGGGGACTGGGAGATAGCCTTGCTCGACCACATCTCCAGTTCTCCTTTCCATGTCATTCGTGTCTGTCTCTGGATGTTGCAGGCAGCAGGATGGACGTGGGCGTTGAGTGGACAGTTGGCGTCTTTTTGAAGGGCATTCCCCTCCCCTCCTTTGACTGCTCCTCTTCCTTGGTCTCCAAGGGAAAGCCCCTTCCTCTCACTTGGGACCAGGCTGCCCCCGAGCAATACAGAAAAGGGGCCCATAAAAACTGTAGTTTTTTTGTTGATTGAAGAACGTTCTTACAGACGTACAGTTGGGTTTACTCCCCCGCTGCCAAACATTGGTTGCTTCACCTGAATGTTTGTTTGTCTCGCCCAACCCGTTGTTAAGATTGGTGTCAGATTGGAAGTTGGAATTCTTTATCTATAAAGAAAAACTAGCTGGGCAAGGTTTACACCCGTACACTGTTTACAAATTGGCGTAACGTATTTTGTTGAAAAGTCGTTTTTTTCCCCCCCATTGTCAGTTTCCGAAGAAAATGTCACAGAGCAATAGTGGAAGCGGAGCGGTGCAAATCCTCCCCCCTACCACACCCAGCCCCGGCTCCTCCCCCACCCTGTCCCCCCAGACGCCCACTAAGAATGTGAACGGCTCTGCCAGCTCGGACAAGTACGTGGCAGACATGCCCGGCAGCCAACCCGAGGTGCAACGCCGCCGCCACACGATGGACCGAGACTCCAAGACGGCGGAGCACCGCTTCTTCCGCCGCAGCGTCATCTGTGACTCCAACGCCACGGCCCTGGACCTGCCTAGCAAGGCGGCTGTGATCCTTACCTCCCCCCCGGACCGTGAACACTCCGTTTGCCTCTTCCCCCCACTGCCCTGCGGGCCTGGACCTGTGGAGGAAGAGGCTAAAGAGGAGTGGACACCCGGAGTTCCCTGTTTACAAAGTGATGCCCTCGAAGCCTGCCCCGGCGGAGCGGCCACCCACGCGCTCCCTGCACAGCCGAGCACCGATGGCGATGCTATCACGACAGGCGTCGGTATCCCCGCGACTAGCACCACCGTCGACGCTACCGCGGCTGACAGCTCCAAAAAAGAGCCGTCCCCGGCAGTATTGGATGTTACAGAGAAGGCTGCTGAGAAACAACCCTGTGTGATAGCGCCCCCCGGAGCGGCGGAGGGGAAGCGAGAGGGGGCGAACGGTGGGAAGGTACCCGAGGCCGCGGAGGTCAGTAGCATTAGCAGCCCGGTGGAGGAAGATAAGGAGCAAGCCAAGGCCCGGGCCGAGCAGAGGGAGGCAGAGAAACGAGTGCAGGATGACATCGAGGAGGTGGAGACGAAAGCGGTGGGGACCTCGACGGATGGACGCTTCCTGAAGTTTGACATTGAACTCGGCCGAGGGTCTTTCAAGACGGTGTACAAGGGACTGGATACAGAGACGACTGTTGAGGTGGCTTGGTGTGAACTACAGGTAGGTTCAGCTGCAAAACAAACTCCTTCTAGATCTCTTCCAATGTATTTAGTGTAACCTCCTATATCATTAGTACTAGTTATGAAAAGAACTGATCTCTAAGTTGTTCAAAATCCTTTCTTCCTTCTTTCCCTTTTATATACTAAAGATGTCAATGTACGATGACCTCTAGGTCATTTAGCTAGTTCCCCTTATGGACCTTTTTTTGGCTTCGTATTTTGGGATCTCCAAAAAACTGAAGTTAACTTGAGAGGCTCTTTGCCTACTTCCTGTTCCGTTTTCCCCCAGTTGGCCGACATGCTCAGTAGTTCTCAGGGTAGAATGTCTGACTGTTGAACCGAGTGCCACAGGAAACGAGTGCATGCCCTGTGAAGCATCTCTGAACGTATCAAGGACTAAGCAAATCACTCATATTGAGCTGATGGTGGTCTGCCCAAGTGAGACAGGAAACCGGATGGCACCCCCGAACACGAAAGGCGGCTGCCTCGGCTGTCTGCTGGTGCAGGTTCTGCAGCTAGCTGGGTCGCATTGCGCACCATGCACTGCAGGATGGTGCCAGTGCACATTGTTGTTGTTGCAAGGCATTGAGCTGTGTGTGTGTGTGTGTGTGTGTGTTGTGTGTGTGTGTGTGTGTGTGTGTGTGTGTGTGCGTGTGCGCGTGCGTGTGTGCGCGTGTGTGTGTGAAGGAGAGAGAGTGTGTGGGGGGAGGGCTGGAAGACCGAAATTGATAGAGAGGGGTCAGTTGAGAAGGTGGAGATACTGAGACCGGACTAATGATATCTGCTGGTCATATGACATTCCGGGTACTGGGGCTGAAGTTCCATTGGAAATAACTCTTATTTTCCCATGTGGGGCTGCCTCACTCTTGAAGGTTACGAGGGCAGAAAAATACAACACACAAGATGGACAACCGGAATTGAAACGGAAAAATTGTCAGAGTTTAATAACGACCTCTGTAAAGACAGACCTGAGGAAGATGAGCGGGTCACATGTATTTTGTAGGGAGCCCGATAGGAAGTTCTTAGTTTCTTTGAGCACATAAAAACTAGTTTAGCCTCCTTAAGTAAATCAGATAAAAACTGTTTAGTTGGAAACCATGTGTGGCCTGTTTGATCCTGCTGGTGGCATGTCTCTCTCTTTCTCTCTCTATGTCTGTCTCTCTCTCGTTCTCTCTCTTCTTTCATTCTCTTTTTCTCTATATCTCTCTCCCTCTCCCTGTCTATCTCTATCTCTTTTTCTCTCTCTCTCGCTCTCTCGCTCTCTCTCTGTTGTTGGTCCATATCTATCACAAGATGCTCAACTTCTTACATCCTTTTTAATTAAGGACGGCTCAATGCTTCACAAAGTTTGTAAAAAAATGCTAAACCTTGCTTTCTTTCGCTCTCTGTACCTCCATTGCATACACAGTTTGGTTCCTTTTTCTCTTACTCTCTCTTTCAGTCATTCTGCAGAGCTAGCTGAAATCGACAGGAAACCCTTTTTTTCCAAGTTTGATTTTCTTTATTGCAAACTGCGGTCTTAGAGGTATTTTATTAACTATAGATCACCACTAGCTTTCTTTTTTGAAAGCAATGTATTTATTATTTTAGCTTCAATGTATCCATGCATTAAGTGGACTGTTAAAGTGTGTTTGTGTTTGTGTGTGTGGGTGGCGTGACAGACCGTCTTGTGTGGGGTTGAGAGAAAATGAAATATTTATAATATGCAACAATCACATGAGTTCAACCATCGTGACAAGGGCATGAGTGATCTCAACTTGAAATTCTTAAAATTGTTTGCTCAGCAGTTAAAAGCATATGTACACACACCTTGAAGCCATGAAGTCATCACTTAACCAATTAATCACTCTACCTCAGATTATACTGCATATAATTAGATCATTTTTCTGTCAGCCAGTCAATCGATGATGGGCACGTAAAACTATTTGACAGTGAAAGGGTTTGTTCCAGGCTTAATGCAACAAACCACAGGGGATCTCTCTCTCTCTCTCCCTCTCTCTCTCTCTTTCCGTTTCTCTCCGTCTCTCTTCTTCTCTTTGTCTCTCACACTTTGTTTTCTGGATTATGGATTGTGGATTATGATTTCAGTCGAGTTATTTCTAGATACATTTTCAGCCTCTGATGTTATTTTTGTGTTATGTCGTTAAAATGGGGGCTATCACAAACTTGCAAACTGCTTTATTTGCCTTGCTCAAGGGCCAGTTAAGATAAGTGGTTGGGGCTTGGTTAAGGTGGGAGGTATTGGGTTTTGTTTCGCTGTTTTCAACCAGGAAGTGGGACCCCCTGTCTTTATATACTCTAGTCTTGCAGCTTTCAGACACATCCATGTCATTATTCTATCATGCTCGTAGGTGCATAAAGGCATTAATGCATAACAAAACAGCAGCAGTGCTAAAACAGCGCTTTCCTGTGTCTGGCTGACTGGATAATGTTATCATCACAAGAACACTAATGAAATTCCCCATACATTATAGTAATGTCCAAGCCATCCATAGGTTATATTATGTAAGTATTCTATTCTATAGTATTCTATAGTGAGGAAATGTACGCAGCGATAAGCAGTTTGGAAAAAAAGCTGTACTGTAATCCTATGCATGCATGCATGCATGCATGCATGTGTGTGTGTGTGTGTGTGTGTGTGTGTGTGTGTGTGTGTGTGTGTGTGTGTGTGTGTGCGTGTGCGTGCAGGGAACAACTATGCAAGTGAGTGCATGTGTTTGTATGGGTGTCTGACAGTCAAAGCTGACTGAGCAAAGGCATGTGGTAAAAATCCTGGAGTGTATACACACACACACACACACACACACACACACACACATGGGCAGGGAAACTAATGAGCTGCTAGGGCAGGGAGCATCTGGAAGTCATTGATGTATGTGCAACTATACCCTGTATATAACATTGACTCTGTGTAGTATATTTGTAACAGCATTGTCATGACCTGGGTGGTTGTAGTTTCTTGGCTCTGAAAGAGTGAGAGAGGCTTCTGTGGCGTTAAAGGAAATAAAAAAACAGAGTGGGATGACGAGGGGTCAAAGGGTTAGAGAGAAGCGGACATTACGTTTCTTGCCTCCTTTTCCCCCCGAAGGCCTAGAATCGAGAGGTGGTCCACGTCGATTAAGTGTTTTGCGGGCAGCAAAGTTGACAGGCGGAGATCAACCAGTATCTTTTATATAATGGTACTTTGTTCCAAACAATGGAAGGATGATGGATGACGGATGGCGGAAGAGATTGACCAAGGCTCCCTCAACCCCAAGCGCCCTGTCCAAGCGAAGAGGGCACGGCTGGGGTTAGTCTGTCCTCACCTCAGACAGGCTCTAGAGAGACGTAAAATGTCCAGTTATCACATTGCACACGCACACTCGTATGTGTTGTAAGAATTGATTTATATGAAAACATCTTTTTAAACACCTGTGTGTTAGCCCGGGTGTACACAAAGGGTATGAACCCATGCCACAAGCTGAAATTAAGTGGAGAAGATGAGGGGAGATGAAGAGTGAGAAATGTGGGGCAAAGGGGGAGGAGGTGGAGCTCTGTCTCAAAAGGAGGGAGAGGCAGTGGTTGGGAGGTCGTCGGTGGAGGGGGGAGTAAAGGTCAAAGTTCATCCGTGTTGTGTCAAAGGTGACGAGTAGAAGTCTGTCTAGTGTTGGCCAAGGAATGGCTCCCTGACAAAGAGACAGAGTCTGTTGGGCCATGGTGTGTGTGTGTGATCGGATTCAGCAAACAAATAAATAAAGTGCAGCGTTTCCTTTATTTTGGATATCCTTTAGCTTTTATTTTAAGGAGCAGAATGCAGCAGGGTTGACCAGATTATTTGCATTCTGCTGCAGTATTTGTGCAATGACAATAAATTGTTTTGAGAAGAGTTGCACTTGTGTGGAACTGCAGCTACTGCAAATATTGATATGAATATGAATACGCAGGTGTTTATAGGTGTAAGATATTAGTCTTTGTAATGAATGCTTCTCAAAAATCTGGGATGCTGAACCACGTTTTATTCATATTATAAGAAATGTAATTATGCACAGTTTAGCTTTTCCTAGCTATTCTGTTCATTTATGTCAGGGTGTGATATGCATGTGTAAAAATCGTTTTAATGTTTTTCTCATTTCAAATTAATGTCATAATCCTTTTGGGAATAAGGAAGGGAAATGGGGGTAATTAGACCAAAATTAAACCATAACCAAAATGAACACTTACATGGTGAAATACCGTCTAAAGATGTCACGCAGGGGCCAAAGTTCTTTTCGAAAGGAAAACATCATCCAATCATCTTATTTTCTGATCTCTGAAATATATTTTTGTCTTTTGTTAAGACTGCTGCAATTTTGTTATCACAGCAGTCTTACAACTGTGCATTAACCAACTTCATATGCTTGTCAATTCTTGTCCCAGCAGCCACCACTTCTTGCACCTGTTGACCGTGAATTTAATTTGTTGAGAGGGATTTGCTTTGGCAGTTTTGGAATGGGAATAGCAATGGTATGGCCCGCCCCCAGTCATGTAAACTAGCCTATAGAAGTAACACAAATACATGGAATGGCTATGAAAAGGTCAGAATATAAATATTACTGACATCTTTGAATACCACCATGGATTAACAGTTTTGAGGTAATCCTTAAGGTTTTTCGCTCGGAGTGTTCTCAGAGTTCAGATGACAGACGGATAAGAATATAGGAAAAGGGAGGTGAAGGGGGTGGGGTTTCAAGAAGTGGAGGGAAAAGGAGGAATGTCAAAAAGGGACTTGAGGAAAGATTTGGAGAAGGGGGGAGACGGAGAGAGCGAGAAAGCATCAAGATAAAGAAGGAGAAGGAAGATGAGGGGGAGAGTGAATGAGAAAAGGACAAGATGAAAGGGGGGGAAAAAGCAGAGCTTTAGGGTCAGAGGAAAAGCTCTGTGTGTATAGGTGCGTGTGTGTGTGTGTGTTTGACCTCGGGGTCCCTTGCTTCGTTTGGATCCCAAAGACCTTGAAATTTCTCTCAACAGTAGCACAAGGCAGATTAGCTCCCCCGCACACACGTGCACATGCGCGCGCGCAACCCTACAGCAGTAATTCATACGGAAGCAGGCATCTCGATTCCGAGAAAGAGCTGATGGACACATCACACATGTCTCCGCGTGAACCTTGTTCTTGTAAATGTTTTAAATATTGACCGAAAATAATGTCCTTCCTCATGAGCGTGGTTATGTTTAGGTTCACGCATGTGCACACACCGCAGCTAGATGAGGAACTCATTACTAACTTACTCAACCAAACTACTTCAAAGCTTTTCCTGTATTTCAGACATAATATCATGTAATACTGCAGGTTAAATCCATACTTGTCTCATATACATACTGTACGTGTTATATAAAGGGAGGTAGTTTGTGTGAATTTTTAACTCTTCTTTTCGTCCTTGGTTTCCTATCAATGCAATTTCTCGACCACGTCTTTACCTTTGTTTACTTCTCACCTTTTATCGTCTCATCCTCTTTTTTCATTCTCTCTCTCTCTCTCTCTCTCTCTCTCACTCTTGTTCTCTCTCTCCTTCTCTCATCCGCTCTCAGTCTTTCTCATTGTTGATGACCAGCTGTGGTTAACAGAG
>OMKX01104480.1:0-17475 GCA_900302425.1 Brosme brosme
AAACACCAGCCAATATCTCTCCAGCACTCAGCAGCACTGATATATAAGGTTAACATTCACCGGGTTTTATGGGTTAATTGATACAGACATGTGCCTGAAAATAACCTTTAGAATTTGGTGGTGGTGGGCGGTGGACAGACAGGGCAGGATTTCTTATGTCAAAATATACATATTTATTTATTTGATTTTGTTAGTGAAAAACGTCTGAATTTAGGCCGACTCTAGAATTGCTATTCTGTTTGTGAGTGCGATCCATCAATAAACAATATTAATATTTAATCGGGGACTGTTAGCAACGCTGTAGGTTGACGACTCCATTTCGACACAGCTCGCTAGATACTGTTTCAGTAGTCCGTTACTGTTTTACAACATAGCAGTGTTGAATTTTGACCTCTGTCATTTTTTCATCATACCTTGTAATAAGAGCCTCAAAAACTCTACTTCACTACACAACTACTTAAACAAATTTTACATTTAAAGGGGAACTTCACGATCCAAATCAGACCAATGGAAAACGCAGAGTATCAACGGGAGCCATGGGACATTGGAGAGAGAGCTGTAAGATATTGGTTGTGCCAGAACATACTGACTTCGTCTCGGGAGCAAAGCTGACACAGGGTTAACCCAAAGGTGATAGCAATATTAGATGATAACATGACAAGAAATGTGTTTGTCCCAAAAGTAATCCATTTGGGATTCACATCAAACATTGCCACATAACTGTTTATTGGCAGTCAGTTAAAAGAGAAGTAAAGTCAAATGAAAAGATGTCTATTAAAATAAAAAATAAAAGGTACAGCGTTAACCGCTGGTTATGTTCTTTTACTAAGCTGGCAGCGAACTGCATAAGTCAAGCTTGCCACTGCAAAAATAAGATGTATGAAACTGCAGATGTACCATGTATTAATATAAAATGTGAGTGCAACTCTGACACTCTGGGTGTGCTGAAAAGGCCCACTCAAGTCAAGAGAATGCATGAATGTTTAAAAAAATGTTGCAAAAAAGGCAAAGGACTTGGAGCAATAAGAGTCAGAAGGGGATAAAAAAAACTGAATATGAAAATGGAAAGGGAAAAAGACATTTCTCTTTTATTTTTTTTTATCCAACTGAAACATGGAAACTAAGAGAGAGACAGAGACGATCTGTTATTCGGTCGTGTACGCACATGCAGTTCAAATGGTGGGGGTGGAACGTTTGTGCGCTAATAGGACATAGCGCGAGAGTGAGCGCATCAGACCTCTTTTGAGCTGCTGCCAAGCCAATGCCCATGCTTGAGTACTCATCTGCTTGACGGGCAGACACTGACCTAACACAACAATTTCACTCTCACAAATGTCATGCACTTGGCTGGCTGGCTGGCTGGCAAGCAGCATTGTAGATATCAGCCAAGGAGATGAGTTAATATGCCGTTGTTATCTGCACGCAGTGGACGGAATGTGAGCCAAAACAACTTTGGGCTCTGCATTTACCTCAACGGCCACGCCGGAGCGACTGCCAGGTGGGGCGTCCTGGTAGTTGTTATTGGTTTATATAATGTGCAATTCTTGACAGATATTCCGACACAGTTTTAACACGCAAAATAAACACAGGCCATCAAAAAGGCCTTTGGACTATGTGTGTTTGCAAATGTTGGGCCTTTGTCAAGGGTGAATCATGGACTGAATCACTGGCACACCTATCTCATTGAACCTTTTCTCTCACTAAAGGAAGTTGCAAAACCTGCCTTCGGGCTAATAAAACATCTGACTGTGCAGAAACGGCTGCCAGATTTCCTTCTTTTTTCAACGCCAATCTTTTCTTTGCCTGTGGGCATTGTTCTGTTGAAATACTGCACACAATACTGGTACAGTAGAGGTGCAGTAGGGCTTTTTGAAATAGCCAGAACAGTTTTAAAACATAATATATGTTGGTAATATTACTGGACACAAAGTCATTCTCCAGAACAGATCCATATTATTATGAAGATTATTATAAATGAGTCACATAAAACCTGAACCTGAGCTGAATAATTTACATTTAACACTAGAGAGGAGAGATTACTGCGATCAACCAATACTATCTGCCGATTATTATGCCTTAAATAAGCCAAAAGTTTAACAACCCTAAAAAGTTATCTATTCTAACTGCAGTATAACTGTCTACCCAATGTTTTGTTGTATAAGCCACCAAGTATATAACACTGAGGGTACTTTTTCTGCAGCCAATTTTGAGTTTAGTTATCATGGCCAAAGGCCTTTCCAGTAAAACATAACATCGAAACTCACTCCTTTCAAAATCGAGGTTCTTTGTTAATGACTGTGTCAGTCACAGAAAAGTCTCATGTTTGCGGAGGAACGCATTTCATATTTGCATTATTGCATATTTAATTTTCTAATGATATACAACAAGCCCACGGGGCGACGAGACAAAAGCAGAACAATGTATTTAACCTAACGATAGGGCGTGTGGTTAACATCACTGTGGCTGTGAAGCCCTCAAATCATTTATTTCGGCCCGGAAGAAATGATTGGATGGCCTACCTGTCTGTCTACCTAGCTACCAGTCTACTTGCGCATTCGTTGGGTGTGCACCACTGAACATGACCGGAATCTTCGACAAGGCTAGGCAGACCTATTGCTTAAGCTAGCGAGCTTGTCAAGTGTTTTGTGAGAGTGGCTTTGGAGGCAGGCCTGCAGAAGGGATGTTTTTTTTCCAGTTCAAAATCTAGCTAACTCTACCCTTGCTTTACATTCACACATTTTGTCCCTGTGAAGTAGTGCTTGGGAAAAGTATATTTCGACATCGCTATTTGTAAGGTGCGTCTGTGTCTAGGCTTCGCTGCCCAGGCATGTCCTTTGAGCATTGTAAACTTGTTTTCCAGCGAATCACTTCATTTCAATCTCATTGTACTTGTGAAACAATTTGCAGTAGACGAAAGACGGGTGGTGGACGGGATAGAATCAAAACCCGCCACATCAGTATAATTGTCTCCTCCATTTTGCTCGAGCTGGCGACTCACTGAATATTTAATGGAACAATGAAAACATTAACACATATAACTTTATTTAGAGTTTACCCTATTCCAACTACAAAAGCAGTTTATTAGCCACATGATTTTAATCAACTGCCAGTCTTATTGCGCAGCAACAAGAATCTATATGGTTATGTTATGTATGGTTCCCATGCATACATTTATTTGTGGCGGCCTGGCACAAAATCAACATTGACTTCCTTTTTTTGATTGATTTCTGATTTAATAAAGACTGGAGTCTTCCACAACGCTAGGCAGACCTATTGCTAAAGCTGGTGAGCTTGTAATGTGTTTTGGGGGAGTGGCTTTGGAGGGAGGCCTACTCTGGCTGGTTTCTCGAAATTGCCCACTCTAGTTGTAAACAAATATTTGATAATAATTCTGTGGGAAACACTGTATGATATCCCCAGTGAAATGTCAGCAGGGTATAAATGGTCAGAAGAAATATATATACCGCCCATGCCCAGTTAAATGCAGGGTTAGTCACCCTACAAATTCTCAGAGTTTCATTACAAATTCATACTGTTTGGTTAAACCCATAAATAAAATAAATAAAAATCGAAATATTTAAAAGGAAAGAAAGTAGTTTTTCTGGCATATAATTGCCAGAAAACGATGACACACAGTATAGGCGTGCATAAAAAAGAATATTCTGTGTGGGCTGCCAACCTCTCATCTACATCTAGATCCTATTTGTAACCACGTTTGGTTTCATTGTTGAATTACACATCATTTCATAGGGGTAATACCTACTGACTTAAGGCTTCCAGAAGTAATGTTAATTGAACAAGCCAGGACAAAGAAAAACATGAGGTTATTGAATACCGATTTCCTCACACCAAATGTAACAAAGGGTAGAGGGCAGCATTAGCTATACCGTAGTGTACAAGATGGACTGACCCTGCAAATGTGGTTGAGTCTGTCAGGTTCAAGTCTGTTTGACAAATCAAGTCAAATGTAAATAATTTGAAGCAATAAACAAAAATGATCACGGTTCCATATCCAAAATCAACTTCTCAACAGTGTCAAAAGGGTTTGGATTTTGCAAAAACTGGTTATCTTCCTTATTCCTCGCTTTGGCATTTCTGCATTTCCCAATAAAATATTTAGCCTGCAACACTTTAAGAAAAATAAACCTCCAACAAAAAAAAGCCATTAATTTGGAATGATTCTCAGAGGGCTTTTTGTAAACCACCTTTTAAAAAGACACCATCAGGAGCCAGGTCTGTTGCCTTTTACCGGTCCATTGGCCAAGGCCAGCACATGACGGGCTCCTTGCTTAAACGTTAGAGCTTTCTTTGAACCACCTAATATAATTCAGTTTACCCCTACCCACATTCCTCAGTCTTCTGAGGCCTCAGCTCACATGCTTACATAAACTTTCTCCGCTCTCCCCCTACAACCACCACTCTATGGCCCTGGAAACATGCTTCAAATTCCTCCACTGCGCTGTTGAGCCTAGTGTATCAGGTAGAGTCCCGAGCTTAGCCAAGATCGCTATTGGCTAGCTATATGCCACCATTCAATATCATAGACATCAACAGACAATGCTGAGTTTAAAAGATTTGTGTGGTAGCCTATTGGTATGTAAGACTTTTATTAAGATTATTATTAAGATATATCTCATTGCTGGGACAATGTTAATATGTGAATAAAGCACAAACTAAAGAGATTTCTGATGGGCTCCCCTTTTCCCATAAGCCCCTTTACACAACCTGTTCAAGGTGGGAATGTTGCTGCATTAGTCAGCCTCGCCTTCTGTATAAAATGTACATACACAGAATGGAGGAGCATTGTATTTCAGCCTTTAAGCCAGCAGCAGCAGTAGTTACAGAGCTAAAACAATCTCTGTGTAAAAAGGGTGAACCAGCAGGGGTGAGACGTTTTGAGGATGTTATGTTAGCGACCCACCACCGGGGGAATAAAACATCTCTGAAGAAACAGACTACCGGTAGTTAACGTCTCCGTCTACGGCGTCCAAGCTCTGCGCACCTTTGTTCCGAAAAACCACTCCCTGCTTCTTTTCAATTTATCCTCCGACGTATTTCTGATCGCACAAACACGATGCTCCCAGGGATCCTCCATTGTAAAGTTACACATCAACATGTTGCATACGATGCAAAGCAACTTTGCTTGCGTTTGAAGAGTGGTATAAATGTGCACGGCTAGTAAAAGCTCCTCCACCCTCAGTTCACCATAATGTTTAGAAAGCAATTTCACTATCCAAAGTGTATGTTATACGCCACACTAGATGGTGAAGTTGTTATGTTATCTCTGATTCCGGATGCCGGCATGCTATGTTAAAGCAAATTACGCCGTCTTTGATTAGTTCTTTGTAAAAAAGCAAAGCCAGCATAAGGACAGATCTTCTTTCCGTGATCTCTGTGTAAAAGGGGCTATAGAATATGATAAATTCCTAGGCCTAATTGGATGCGCGAATAAAGGAAAAAACGTCTACAGTTTCTTTCTCCTGTTGAGAAAGGGGTTGTTGCTCACACTTGTCTGCTACGTTATCTTATTGTTTTGTGTTCTATTCAAGAGACTTTCGAGACTGTTCTTGTTCTTATCGGAGAGTAATCTTTAAAACAGCAAACCAGTCAGATAATTACCATCATTGTTTACAAGGGTCTCACAAAGTATTTTTTCCTTTGGGTCATAGTGTTTTCTTTATGTAGCCTATACATTTTAAATCCTTCAACTTATGTGAGACACAGACAAAGACCTGAACCTGTTTCTTCAGTTTCATGTTTCACTGTTAAATGGGGTCATGCTGTATTCAGTTCTAGAGAGATGCATCATGACAAAGTAGGTCTATGACCTCAAAGTGATGCCTATCTTATCTACTCAAATGTCCTGGGCAAACAGCTATGACCTAGTAGGTTAGACTGATATACCCGTAACCACTTCTACTTCATCACAGAGCTTTTTATATATCCCAAACTAGCAGAAAACCATGACTTTTACAGGATTCCTTTACACACAAAATAATTGTGCCTGTTTGCGAACACAGAATACATACTGACAAAATGTTACTGTTTAGACAGCAGGATAGACCTAAAAGCTTACCGCAAGCCTGGTAAACCTATTATCAAATAATATGGCACTAACACATTTGACTACTTTGTTCACAGTCTCTGTGACTACAGCAATCCTTATTAAATAAATGTCATTCTAACCAAAGTAATCAAAGGTTCTGCCCTCTTACTTCAAGCTAAATGGCTGAGGTACGGATTTGTGCAATTACAAGATGCTTCATAGGGAGTTCCTTAACTTTTACGACATGGCTGCCCATGTTGTTAACATTCATTTATTCTTTTATTAGGTCTTCATCAAGTAAAAACCTATTAGGGCATACCAGGCCTGCTCTGATTGTCATTAGGAATAGGTATAATGTTGTAGGGCCTTTGAACGCACTTTCAAAGAATCCGCCCCTAATGAAGATCACATTATTATGAGCTAGCAGTGCTTCACCTCCGGGTACCCAGGTGTTGGGGATTGTCCAACATATATCTGATTGCGTTCAGGTCGCTACACTAGTTTGTCCTTGAGGACAATAGTCCATATGTTATGAAAACAAAATGTTCTGGAGATAAATTGTCTTTTGATAAATTAGCCCTACAGCATCAAGGCGTAATCCACTATAGCCTGTTTTAGAGATAATTGTGTCAAAGGATGTATGCAAACAATTACTGTGTTTCAAGAATGCACTGTGTACACCGGCCATAGTGTCATTTTTCAAGCATTGATATGAAGATAAATGACAAACTAGACGTGTCAACATGTCAAAGAATATGGACAATTTAGTTTCATTGAGCTTTCTGAGATAAACAAATATCAATTGTTGTCCAGTATTTGGAGTCGGCTGAGCTGTCAAATATCCTATTTGTTTGGGGTAAGACTAGATTGATTGAAAATAAAAAATGCATTGTCTAAGCTGATAATTCTGTACCACTGCACAATGAAGAACAATGGATTTGCACAATCAATCAAAAAAAATCAAAATACATTTGTCTTGATTCCACACAGTTTGACTCCAAATAGATGTCTTACATCACCCTTGGAGGGCAAAAACAAGCAGTTTGAAGCACAAACTCACGTTTTTTTAGGCTCGGTCAGGTAGGCTTTGACAGCCAAGGAACCATGCACTTGACATTTATGAAAAAAAGGGGAAAACATCGGGGCAGAACAGAGAAGCCAAATGGTTTGGGTGTGATCCCTAAAGTCTGCCGCTTACATATCATAGTGCAAGACGCATAACCCCTACCGGCTTCTTAATAACACGTGGGGCTGCCTGTATTCACTGTTCATTGCTTTGGATAAAACACTCTCCTAAAAATATATATTTAGGAGCCCCTTTAGAGAAATAAATCCTATATTTGGCAAGTAAAAAATATATAACAATTTACTGTAGGTATACAACTAAGGGGCATAGATAGTTTACTTACAAATACTATATTTTACTGTATTTGTTTTCCTTCTGCATATGTGTGAGATGTCAACGTAATGGTGTGCTAAAGTAATTCTGTTATACATCACAAGTGGTTTAAGTCACACCGACATGGGAACAATACCCAGACGCAATTCAAGAGCATCATCACCATTAAACCAAGCTCCAACAGCATGTCAACAACAGCATGACCAGAATTTACACGAGGGACGCCATCTGCACGAGGGACCTTTACAGGGTTTCAAAAAGACTTAATGGGATGAGAGAAACACAAACTTTTAACAAGGGAAAGTGTGCTTTTAATTTACCTTCCTCCAATCAACTTTGGCCCAGTGCACATTCCTGGTCCCATCGCCCCAGCAACAGCGCTAGAGCAAGGACTGCTCTGAGTCATGTGGAACTTTTCAGCCACAATCGTCTCATGCTCACATACAAATAGAGACACTTAACACAAACTACAGTTAACAAAACTTCATATTCTCAATCAATAACTAATCCAAACATCAAAAACTTAAACTGCCAATATATGCATGTTCCATATCTACTATCGCTGGAGAAAAGGGAGGAAAAGTAACACTTTGATATATGATATTGAAAACACTTATTTCTTTCTGTACCAAACAGTCATTCGTCACAACAAAGCTCTCATTCAAAGTACGGACTGCTAACAACTTCAAGTAAAAGGGCAATGCATGCATTATCTAGCAGGAAAGGGCATTGCATGCATTATCTAATGAGCAAGCTTTCTCTCACTCTGAAAAGGGATGTCGTCTGCTTTCCCGGTATAATAGTTCACATTTATCGAGCATCGAATTGCAGCACTGCTAAAAGACAATGGAAGCTGGTTACTAAAGATCTGCTTCTCCATACATTGTTTATAATGTTTTTTAAACAAGTGTTCTAGATACACTGCTGTGTGTTAATTGTTTGAAAGCATATGCTGGAATTAGCACTTGAATGCTGTTGGTAAACTCTCTCTCTCTGGGGGTTGGTTGGCTTGTTCTGCGTCACAATTCCAATGCCCACCGGCATCCACTGGCTAGCAGCCTGAGGCAAGAGACGTTCTATTCATACAGAAGTGAACCACGTTCAACAAGGTAATCTCTAATCAGATTCATTGTCCTTGCTTCACATTCTATAAGGAATAGCATAAGGTAAATATCATCCTCTTCCATAAGTCTAGCCCTAAGACAGTATATCTGCCAGTGCTTATTATGGCTTATTTAGAAGAGTTCAAACAAAACATAGACGAAATTTGTTTCTTTTGACATGACTTAAAATGTGGCAAAGTCAAACCTTGAAACATTTAGGCCTTCTGTCATTTACATTTCTCTTTTTCTATTTCCACAAAAAATATATCTATGGAATAGGCACATTTTTATGTGTAACATTTCTGAGCTGCTACAGAGCATTCAAATGAGCAATCAGAAGAAATCAATGAAATCAAAGCCAATTGAGTTTGTTGTTAGAGAGGTGGCTTTAACTTTAACAACAGTATGGAAATGTGGTTGAAACACAAGCTGTTATAATAAATATGGAAACAATAAGCATTTTGTTTCAGCAAGCTGTTTCTCTGGGCTGTTTTATGGAGCAATGGGGAATCAAAGGTGGACACATTAAAAGCATATTGCAGCAGTTCCAGTTGTCAAACGTCATACATGTTGGAAACAAGTAGTCTGTCAGATGAGATCTTTTTTCCACACGCACCTTTTCAAGAGAAAAGCGTAGTAACAACCAGATTGTACTTTGCTTTGGAAAAATGTAATTACCAACAAACTTTACAATCACTGAGTGTATTAAATTGTATCATAGCCTATCATTTCCCCATTTACAGTATGACAATATGACTGAGCACATGACTGAGCCAAAATTAGCTAAAACCAAGTCAAGTCCACTCACAAACTACCTCAGGCTAACTTTTTGATGTGCAAGCCTAGACTTAGACAAGTAACTAAATGCAGGTGTGCACTCCAACAGGGTGCCATTTTGAAAACACAATAACCAGACATACGGACACACAGCTAACTTTGCAGCCAAGATTTTAAATCTGAACCTTGCCCCAATATGAAAAGACAAACGTGTTAGTACAACTCTCATTGTAAAATGAAAATAATGTACATGGCAATTTTTGATCAATATGGCAGCAAAACCACCAACCGAGTTGAGTAATGTTTTCACAGTAGAGATTACCAGGGTTCTCTGCTTGGTGCCAATGTAGACGTCTACAAACACCGGAGTGCACACCTATAATTCACCACCGAACATTGATAACACTGTTTGCAGGGTGCGAGCACACACAGTCAGCCAACTCAAAAGTAATTTTACTAGTTTTCCCAGCCCAAAAACATTTGAAAGACTTGAGGGTTCAGCTCCCTCTGGGTTTGCCCCTTGTACCATGTGTACATTTTATTACATTGTGGTCTACTTTCACAATATGCAGCTGTATCACTGAGCCATTGTTGGAAATACATTGTGTTTTCCAATAGTAATTTCACACAAAGCTCAACACACCTAACAAGAGCCACTATGGATTGTTTGATTTTATTCTTCTTTCTATATGTCGCTTTACTTTGTAGACCAACCTGCATAATAAAATGGAAAAATAACTTATTCTCAGAACTATTTGACTTGCTTATGTTCCATCAACTTCCTTAAATTATGCATCGCTACCTGATTCTTCATTAGCTTTAAATCAAAGATATTGGCTGAGGGCTATTCCTATTCTCCACAGGTAAAATTCAGTTGGCTTAATTACATTTCCAACTTTCTTATGGAGCCTATGAACCTTGGAGGTTACACATGCCAAAAGGCTTATGTATTATGCAGCACGTTTCACTGCTTAATTTAGATATTAAATATGTAGGAACTGGGTTTGATTTTTTTAAGGGGAGGAAACCCATATTTGGCCACCCAAGAATGTGGTTGCTTCCAAATGGAAGCCATGTCTAAAGTATCAGAGTAGGTAATGGTTAGATCCTTGTGGCAGGAACTGTGGCAGGAATTTCAGACTGTCTATGAGTGTTTCGGGCACAGTTGCTGAAATGATTCACGCAGAACAATTTTTGTCAAAGAAAATCATGAGATACAAGTGAGTCACAATTAAAACTGAAATAAAAACAATCTGAATTAAATATCTATAGAAATATCCGCTACAAAGAGGTTTTAATAGAAAAAGATATGAGGGTAAAGGAATTATAAGGTCAGAATCCTTAAACAAAAAAACAGTTGCAAAAGAGAGGAGGAACTGGAAGGAGAACTGCATTTAGACATGGCTTAGTTCACCTAAACAACCAGTCAGGAATGTCTACTGCAGGTCTGAGAGACAGCTGGCCCATCTGTTCCTGCCATTTATTCCTCCCCCAAAGAGGAAAAATGAATGGAATCAGGAACCTTAGCAGTCCTCCCGGAAGTGCACCAGTCTCTCACATACACATACAGACGGAAAAACAGACGTGCATACTCTTACGCATAGATGCCAGATAGGGGAAGTTATTCTTACGCTAGTTAGCTCCAAACTGATGGCTTCCTATTATCTCATGTTCTGAATAATAAAAAGCATACACGCTTCACAAGCAGCTATATGATAATGGCACAGAGGAAGGAGGAGAGAAAATAAACTCACCAGTCTCTTCATCAATAGTGAATATCCCCAGGCCAGAGCCATCCCGTATGGAGTATCGTATCTCCCCATCTCTGCCTTCATCCTCGTCTTGGGCAGATACTTTCATCACCGAAGTCCCAACCGGTACATCCTCTTTGATAAATCCTTTATCCAAGAATGAGGGGAATAACGGCCTGTTAATGTTCTCGTTGATATCCACCACGTCCACCTCGATGAAGCAGGTCGACGACAAAGACATGGGCTTCCCTTTGTCCTTTGCTTTCGCCGTCAGGTTGTACACCTGCCGCTGCTCGTAGTCGAGGTGTTTCAAAATCCGCAACGCGCCGCTCAGCTTGTCCACCTCAAAGTGTCCGTCGCCACTGTCAATGAGGCTGTAGCGCACCTGGCTGGAGGCTCCCACGTCGGGGTCGTGAGCCTCCAGCCACATGATCACTGCGCCGATGGGAAGGTCCTCCCTCACCTTCACCCGGTATTTAGGAGGCACAAATTTGGGTGGATTGTCATTAACGTCTTCCAGGGTAACCTTCAACAACACCGTGGAGACGAGCTGGGGTTCGGCCACGGCCTGGTCACGGGCGGCGACTTTTAAAACATATATGGGAAGGCTCTCGCGGTCTAACTGTTTCTTTACAGTCACTAGACCGGTGTCCTCATTGATGGCAAAGTGATCTGTGCCCCCCAAAATAGAATACTTGACAATCCCGTTATCCCCTAGATCCTTATCAGTTGAATCCACCTGGATGATTTCTGTACCCACGGGTGTATTCTCACTTATTTCAACTGAATATGAGTCTTGCAAAAACTGTGGGCTGTTATCATTTGCATCTAAGATTTTGACATCCAAGAGGCGTGATGAAGACTTTTGTGGTATGCCGAGATCGTACACTGTGACATTGAGTGTATAGTGGTCTGTTGTTTCCCTATCAAGTGGAGCATTAACCAGCAGCCAGCCACTTTCCATGTCCACTATGAAGCGGCTCTCTGTGTCTCCCCCTGAAATAACATACACCAGCTTCCCATTAAAGCCACTGTCTGTGTCTGTAGCACTCAAATGGACAATGTGAGCCCCGATGGGAAGGTCCTCTTTGACCTCCATTGCACTCGGAAATGACTCAGCGAACTGCGGCATGAAGCGGTTTACCGAATGAATATCCATGAAGTTATCCTCGGGTTCTGTTTGGGTGTGAATCTTGCTGCCTTGGAGGAGTTTCTCAGCCAGCATGGTCGCAACGCCGGTGTCAACACATTTTAATTGGACAGGCTTGCGCGCCGTGATGACAGTTATATTCATAACCATGGACTGGGTCTCATGTTCACCATCGCTGGCGGTGATCTGTAAACTATGGAAGGACACTTTAGATGCCTCTCCGTCACTCAGTGTCTGCTTCAGTGAGAGCACTCCGGAGTTTGCATTCAGCTCAAACAGATCCAACTCGTTTCCAGCTTTAATGTTGTAGTGCACTAGCTGCAGTTCATCAGCATCGATGGCAGACACTGTGGTTATCTGCTCTCCCACACCGTGGTCTCTTGGCACGGTGACTTCACAGTCTATATTTTCAAACAGCGGCTTGTTGTCATTTAGATTATTTAGTGTTATGGTGACGGATGCTTCCACCTCTCTGCGGAAAGGGGATCCCCAGTCGGATGCCCTGACTTTGAGATTGTAAATCCTTGGCATCAACTCATAATCTAGGACCTCGGAGGTGCTGATGACACCGGAGAAGTACTCAATGACAAATGGCTGCGGCATGACATTGGTAATGCTGTAGGTCACGTAACCATTCTCTCCACGATCCAGGTCATTGGCTTTGACCTCCAGCACGCTGGTCCCGACAGGTACATTCTCATCAACAGAAGCCTTGTAAGATGTCTGCTGGAACTCAGGGGCATTATTGTTGACATCAATCACGTCTATGATCACTTTGGTGAATGCCTTTTTGTCTGTGGTCATAACGTCCAGCTCATATCTGGGGGAATTATCAGCATTAATGGGTCCGGCTGTGGTGATTAAACCCGTGTCGGGATTAATGCTGAATCTATTCTTCTCCGATTTATGTTTAAAAGCATACTTTAGCTGTGAATGCTTGGGCAAAGCCGTTACCATAACGACAGGTGTGTGAAGTGGGGCAAACTCACTGAGATTGACCCTGTAAATAGCTTCATCAAATTTAGATGGGCCCATTTTAAACTGCGGGGAAGTTACATGAATTAATTTAGCAGAGGAAAACCGGGGTAAACTTCCCTTATCTTTAGCTTGTAACGTCAGGTTATATCCAAAAGGCTGGCTGTCCCAGTCTACATCCTTAACCGCTTTGATTTTGTACGCTTTGCTCCCTGGACTGCTTCTCACAGCTTTAAACTGCTGGAGAGGGTCTCCCGCTACAACACTCAACGAGGCTATCTCCCCGTTCTGCCCCTGATCGTTGTCCTCCACCATCACTACAGCATAGGTGGGGTCGCGGTCAGCATCAGAAGTGGCCAAAGTGACGGCAGTGATAACGGGTGCGTGTTCGTTGGCCTGCTCGATTCTGACGGTCAGCTTGGCCATGCTACTGAAGCCACTGCTCCCGTAGAGCTTCATCCCTCTGTCTACAGCCAAGATCTCCAACTCATACAGCTTGGTCTCAGAATAGTCCAGTTTGCCGGTCAGGGTCACAACTCCGCTTGTTGGGTGGACGGCAAACATGTCCGTCCAATCTGTGAAGCTGTAGTAGTATTCTCCATTAGTACCGATGTCGGCGTCTGTCGCCGTCACCTTGGCCACGCTGGTGCGTATGGCCGTGTTCTCCAGCAATGAAATACTGTAAGACGTCGGTGAGAAGAGAGGTCTCAGATCATTGGTGTCCAGTACCTGAACCTTGACTCTTGCGCGAGCCTCCAAATTGGTACCTCTCTCTGTGGCTTTGACGGTGAGTACATAGTGGTCTCTGACCTCGCGATTGAGAATGGCAGTGCTGCCTCCTTTGGTCCTTATTCTCAAAAAGCTGAAATCTCCAAGGAGGTATTCTTCTGCTTTGAATAGGTTCTCGTTGTCCCCGGCAACTATTTTGTACCGTATCTCCCAGGCAGGGTCAGCGATGTAGATACCCATCTTGGCATGGCTCTCTAAGAACGTCTTAGCAGCAGAGTTCTCATATATGGTCGTGTTGTAAACAGAGTGAGTGAATTGCATTGTGGAGGATCTCGCAACTCTTTGGTTCCCTGTGCATCCACAGAGGAGCTCTAGGAGCAGTAGAACCGGTGGGATCAAGTATTTTCCCATATTTGTACCGTGATCTTGGCAGAGCCACCTGGAAACAAAACAAAAAAGAAAATAGGATAAGTAAGAATGAAAAGCATATAATATTGTGTTCTTTGTCCGGGAAATACAATCAATGAAATGAAAATTATTCTAGGTTATTATTTCCGAATTTACATTTGTGCATCATAAAGGATATATTATACGGCTATACTATCA
Organism: Brosme brosme; assembly: GCA_900302425.1. Classification (NCBI taxonomy): domain Eukaryota; kingdom Metazoa; phylum Chordata; class Actinopteri; order Gadiformes; family Lotidae; genus Brosme; species Brosme brosme. Next base: position 14,537 of record OMKX01104480.1, read on the forward strand.
GTGTTTTCACTGTCTTAACTGTTAAATAAGTGAACTGCTGTGAACGTCGGTTATTATCCAGCCGATATGGTAGCAGGCAAATGGCTGTCATGTGGTCATTAGATATGCTAGTAAGGTCAGTTGAATAAACAAAACTTTACTGTAGGCTACAGTAAGCCCTTGCTGCTACCTATGCTGCACGACGCCAGACAGTATCTGCATGCGACGTTGTAAGCTGCACAACTACAGATCCTAATTAAAAATGAATATTTGTATATATTAACTTACAGACCCTTCAGGGACAATGAAAATAAACACTATCAAAATTATCGGTCACGTTAATCACTGCAAAGAAAACATTAATTGAAAAATGTCGCGTTATTTAACAGGAGTTGCTAAAAACTCACAACAAAGCCCTTCGTTGCTGAGGAGCTATAGCTGCAGTATGAGCTCAAATTCCCTTAATATTAGATTATTATATTTATATGTATAACTAACTGGTTTTCATGAGGCATAAAGCCGTAGGCCTACTTTAGTAGGCTACACATTATCAATTGTAAATAGTTTGGTACGAAAAGAATGAACAAAAAGGACCCCGGTTATTTGAGGCAGTAACGTTATCTGATAAAAGTCAATGAAGTCGGTATCATGTCTATACAGGTTATTTTCATGAAAGAGGACTCTTGTTTACTTTAAGCGTATCGACCACACTGCCCCCGCTTATTGGTTAGGTATTAAGGCTGTTAAGGTTAATAACTGACAGAGTCTACCTTGAATCACAACTCAACTTGTAGCATAGAGGATACAGAAAGATATATAAAGTAATTCCTTGATTGCACTTTTTGGAGATTGCATTTCGTGCAAACATTTATATAATGCTTAATTATATGTTCTCCATAAAAATAATTTAGCACTATTTATTTTTCAATCCCCATCCCCCAACAAAATCCATTCACTTTTTGAAAAGAAGAGAAGGCAGTCCTGAGCTGAGCAGATGTACGGTCTCTACACCAGTACAGAAAAGTGCAGAGAAAGCAGTAACGGTCCAAAGATAGAAATTTATGAAGACCGTTTTAAAAATATATGCTTCTCCAACACGTACCTAAGTTACAAATAACTCCGCCAAACTCACAACAATCCCGCATTCGAGTAAGTTTTCCAAGAGATAAAGGCAGACGTGGTGGTGGCTGATTCTTTTACAAAGCGCCGCTCACAAAGCTAGCGGGACCGCTGCCGATCTATCGAAACTTTTCATTCGTCTGAAAGATGCCAAGACTGTCTGAATTTTTTCAGTCACAAAAGATCAACAAAAATAACCAATGTATTACATACCTATTCTATCATTCGCGACGTAGATTAGGAGGTTTTTCATGTAGTTTAAGGACTCCAAATCTCGGCATGGCAATACGTGGAGTCTCCTTCCCTACTCCATCCACTTCGCACTCTCCTTTCCATGGAGCTCTCCTTCCACAATGAATGCGCCCAGTATCTTTCCGCGCTGCGCACGCCCGGATCTACTTACTGCTGGCATGAACCTAAAACCCTATTTTCTCTATTCCCTAGAATAAAAACCAAATAACATAACACCTACGTTTAATTTCGTTTTCCCTTTTCTGATCCACTCAGGCTATATTTATCACAATGTTCCTATTAAATATTTCTATATTAACTTGATGTGTAGCCTCCCAAACACAACAGATGACTGTTTTACTATCATTTACGTTTACACATATTTGTTATTATTAATAGTATTGTAATAATTGTTATTATTATCATTATTATTATTCATAATAATAATATTGTTATTATTATTATTATTATTGTTTTCATAACTCTCATTTGTGATGTTGTTTTAAACAAATCCCTGTTGAATCTTTAAGGTTGAGCCCATCTATCGATTGTCCCGTTTTGTTTTGTTTTTTTTACAGTGAATTCTTAATGGATTTTTTGCCTTCCCACTGGAGGCACGGGAGTGTGATGAATATGCGATTGATGGCGCTGTCTCGCTGCTCTCGGCCGGACCTGCACAGCACTGGAGCGCCAGTGTGTGCGTGTGTGTGTGTGCGCGCGCGTGTGTGTGTGTGTGTGTGTGTCGGTGGGTGGGTTTGCGCGCGCTCTCAGGCATGCTAGCGTAATTGTGCGCGTATCTGAGTGCGTGCGTATGTGTATGTGCCTCTCTGTGCGTGAAAATAAAATATGTGGAGAACAAACTTCTAAGCGCTGCCCTTAAAATGCTTTTTGCATAATATGAGGTAGGGAATTTCAATGTCCATACATTTCACTTACCAGGCCATCTGAACGACCGCTGCCGGTAGAACGTTACGTTACACAAAGTCCTATACTTTTTGGTAATTTGTTAACATCTCGCTAAAAGTCTCTCTGGAAATCGCCCACCAACCATTCCATATTCTTCACAGCCCGAACGCGAGAAGAGGATCCGTTAAAAGCCACAGCTTCCTCGGCCGCTTTGTGATTCATAGAATTTCCATGGCTTGTCTCGTGCCCCTAGACATCGGTTTAACGGCAGTGGCTCGCTCTTTCCAACGGGTTTACGGAGTGATGTCGTCACGAGTTCATCTGTCATTCCAAGCATGCACAGGTCTCAAACAAGGCAACGTGTGAGGTTATTTTTGGGGATTTTTTTTGTCCAATAAACCATCTTCCCCTTTTGCTTTAATTGATGTTTGGGTATGCACGTTGTATATCCTGTCGCACGCACACTGTTCTTTGCTCATTTTTGAATGTGTCAGTCATTTTGGTAGATTATGATGCCAGTTATAGCGTGCAAATTTGCCTAATATCTATTCAGCATCGCCTCACCCAAGTCCCACAGGCTGGGTAAATGAGAGGGATGGGATTGTGTGTGTGTGTGTGTGTGTGTGTGTGTGTGGTGGGGGTGTGTGAGTGTGTGTGTGGGAGTGTGGGTGTGTGTGGGTGTGGGGGGGTGTGTGGGGGGGTGG
>OMKX01104482.1:0-10414 GCA_900302425.1 Brosme brosme
CCCCCTCAACACGCTGGGGCCGGCTGATGAGTTTGGTATTAAGCTAGGAGAGAGAGACACAGAGACAGAGAGACACACAGACAGAGAGAGACAGAGAGACAGAGAGAGAGACACACAGAGAGACAGAGGTACACAGATAGAGAGAGAGAGAGACAGACAGAGAGAGAGACAGACTGACAGACAGAGATAGAGAGACAGGGACAGACAGAGAGACAGAGAGAGAGAGAGACACAGAGAGAGAGAGAGAGAGAGAGAGAGAGAGAGAGAGAGAGAGAGAGACATACACAATAAATTGTCTTACTTGAGCGGAGCAAAGGAGGACTATTTGCAGCGCGATCACCACAAGTGGCCCGCGAATACCCAGGGCCCAAACCATGGTCTCCTCTCCCCGTTGTCTGCACAGGTAAACTTTAGTCCTTTCTAGTCCTTTCTCCGCGTTTCGCTGGTTAGACGGAGCCCCGGACCAGACAAACTCAAATGAGTTCGCTTCAACTATCTGACCGTCCGAGGTACCATGGCCATCAGCAGCTCATGTATATTCATGAACCCTCTTGGTTATCGGGAGGGATTGGACTGATTCCAAATATGGTCAAAGGGGAGGAGTTACCAAAGAGGCTCAACGAATCGTGAGCCGGAGCGGGTCATTTAAGTAGGTCTAGGCCACAATAGAAAGGTTCGTTATTGCATAAGATGTAGTAAGAAATATTATTTGATAAATTGTGTAATCATCAAACGAATAAAACGAGGCTATGGTAGCCTATAGGATTACCGATGTTGTGCCTGCCAGGTCCTTGCAGGCCTCTACGCCTGGTCTCGTCAAGTCGCAGTGGATCAGCATTGACTGTAGTTCAAACTAACAGAGGAAAAAGCAAAGTAAGGTAAAGGTGAAGACCTATACCTGTAGCATATATTAATATAAGGTCATAATGTGACGTTTTTAAATCGTTGAAAACCTGACAATAAAGCTAGGAAGTGCAATGCGACATTGAATTTTAACATGTAGATCTGATTATTTTTTATTTCATTCCCAGAATGACGTTGTAGGCCTATTTACCGTTTTTCTTTTGTTTCCAATTGTACATTTTTTGCTTGGTTTATAACATTTATTTATTTATTTTATTTCTGATAATTGAAATTAACAAAAAAAGAGCTAGAATTGCGACTCATCTGGTTTTGGGCTGTATTTTATTTGTTCAATAAACAAGGGCTTAGGCTAGGGCTTGTGTATTTGTTTATCATAACTTTCATAAATTCTCTCTTTGCTCAATAATCTAGGTGCATAATTCAGGAAACAGTTATGGATTGTCAGGGCTTTAACTACAGAAGTCTTGGCTCTTTTGACTTTGTATCCACAGCCCACACATGCCTTTAGCTTTAAATATATGCATTCAGCAATTGTGAATAGACTTACCGGGACTGCCAGAACTGGATTTTCCTTTAGTTTTCCTATCAACGTGAAGCCATCCAGGCTGACTTTCTCTCGAACTGGTATTTCGTGAGTATCAATTAAAACACAATCCAAGAACAGACTAACAGACTGTTTGTTAACTCTCAGGAGAACCTTGTGCCATTGAGAATTGAATAGAAATGACAGAGAACTGAAAACGACAGTCTTTTTTTCATGGTCAAGTGTTATGTAAGAGAATTCAAGGGACTGGGATTCTCCGTTAAGTCCGATCGCCATTTGTTCGCTTCCGTTCACGTCTTGCATTTGCCAAATAGTCCATCTCTTGGAGACAGTGCTGCCGCTCATGCGCAGCACGGCGACAAACGCAAACTCTTCTGGTAGTCCTAAGGGATATGCAGATCTGAAACAAACAAAGATATGAAAAGGCTAAAATAATATTACACTCTCATATACCCTACTATATATTATATATTTATAATTTCTATCATATATGTATAAATGTTTTATAATAGGCCTATTATAATAAGATATATAAAATAATATTGAATACATTTACCCTAACCCTAACCCTAACCCAGTAATTCTAGATATAACATACTATAATAAGTAGGCTACCATCCGTTAGCCTGGGAAACCTTCACTTTCAGGACCATGGAGAGGCGTAAACCATCGGCATGCCACCGTGTAAACCACTAGGTGTCAGTGTCTACTTTTATATCCAACGATTTAAGGGCTTCAAGCGGTTTTTCTTTTTTACCTTGTGTTGATCCTGAAGTTGAAAGCTGGCCCTATTTTATAAGCGACGTGACCCGGGGCTGAGCCCGCAACACTGCTCACAGTTCCTCTCCTCGCCAGTTCAGCAATTTGGAACTGAGACATGATGTAAAATCCTGAGAAGAGGAAGAAATGTGGTAAGAACTCCAACAAAAACTCGAAGATCTAGGCTAGTGGTGTGGTTGTTTTATGAACCCACCTGGAAAACGGTCTTCTCCAACTTGTATCAGGGGACAGACCGATCTTTGGAGTTGAACACCAAGTTCGGATGAAAATGTCACCGCTACAACATAAAAGTAGATATGAGCATAGCACATTTGCGAAGGGCTATGGTTGTGTGCAATTGATGGTTTCATACATTTCAGAAGTAAAAAAAATGATCAGCAGGCCTAGAAGTCAGAGAAAGGCTTAGGCCTATGCAGCGATGCATTATTTATAATGCATGTGTTATATAACATAGCCTAGGGTAGAAGGGTTCTCTCCAAATCAATGCAAGCCAGCCAGGACATTTTATGTGCGAGGGGGGGGGGCGTTTGTGTACATCAGCGCCTGGCGGTGTGACTGGTTAACTTCCAATGTTTAAAAAGCTGTGAGACTGCCTTGAATAAATATTAGGTACTCTTTAATTGTTTATGGTTTCCCTTTTAACGTCTCGGTTCTAGTTTCGCCTATTTTCGCACCCATTTCTATGCAAATGCTGTTTAAAAAGTTGGCTATTCAGTGTAGGTCTTGTGCCCCTCCATAACGCGAACTTTAAATCTGCATTAATAAATCGTTTAGATCATTTGGAGAATATGCACTTTTCAATAATGCAATAAAACTGTATAACGGGTTGTGTGGGGCCTGCAAAATCAGAGATGCAATGTAGTGTAAGATCTTTACATAAAACTGAAATACTACAATACAAGTAAAGCAAGAATAGTTAACAACAAACCATGTTTGTAGTTCACTTTCAGGGGTCAGCTTGAACAAAAAAACTGTGAAAATATATATAAGCACTCAAAACAAACTTATTAGCACAGGGACAGCCAACCAACACTATAAACTACTTACTCTGAGAATGTAGTCCTGTACAGCCACATTGTGGGACCACAGAGCAGCAAAACAACAAGTACAAGAGGATTTTCCTGAAGAGGAAAAAAAAAGATCACATCATGCATCCAGACAACAGTACAATTCCAGTTTGTTGTGTGATTCACTCTCTATCAAGGTATTTACAGACAGTACATTCACACACAATTCAAACAGGTTACCTTTTGAATCCATACATTTCATAGCTCGATGGACAGGAGAACCGGCCCCTCTCTGTAGATTCAGCTCGGACCACCGCTGGGTGCAAGACCTGTGGTGTGTAGAAGAAGCTCCTTTGACGCTGCTGTCAACCTTTGGGTGGCAGGGTCCCTTTATAGCTTTGACTGTTGTCCACCAATTGGTGGGGGGTGAGTCAACAGCTTTGTGTGTCAACTGCATTCCTCAGGAGCTCTGCTCCATCCAGCCTTTAACCAGCCCTGCATGCCCACTAATCTGAGAATAAGTGCCAGATTATATTTTAATGGTTCTGTGTTTAAAGCATTTGTGATAAATCATAAAATGGTAATTTAGGTCTATGAAAAAGACCATCACTAAAATTTGGCATTGATTGCTATGCCTGATTTGAACAGACATTCTTGGTGATATCCATGGACGTATTTTGTGTACATAGTCGTCATACTGAGGAGATTTTGAGTATCTTTCCAAATATTTAAATACTATCAACTTCTATGCAGGTTCTCTCTGGAATAAACATGGACACGGTGAGAGACATTAATATGTTCAACAAAAACGTGTGGGTTGCTGCAGGGTTTTATTGAATATTTTTGCTTATATGAGTGGGAGGTGTGACGGGAGCAATAGAAATGAACCAGAATACTTTTCATTTGGAGGTTTATTGTTTGAGAGACATCAAGTGCCCCATGAAAAGAGAAAAGACAGAGAGAGGGAGAGAGGGGGAAAATGGAAAAATGAAAAATGGGCATTGATGATAGCAATAAAACAATATAAAATCAAATAAATGTGCAATAAGTTACCATTGTTTCTTATTCAATCATGTACGAATGAGGAGAAAATATGAGTTGGAGTGTGCAAAGTTTTGTGGCGTCGAACAGAATCCCAACTGTGTGAAGATACAGGGTTTTAGTTATATGGTAACTTGAAGGGACTTCACCTTTTGTCCCTAGTGTGAAACTGTATTTTATACAGCCTAGTGAGTATAGCCACTGATGTGGATAAAGATTCTCGAAGGAGGCAGCCAAGCTTCTTGACTGAGTCTCTATTCATTGAATCTAAACTTCAGAACTTGACTTTTAGATGTATTAACACTAGCATTCAAAAATGACCGTTGTTGTTATTTCTGATACTAATTATATAGGCTAATGAATGATGCTTAAAGTAATGCCAAAGATAACATTATTTATTAAGCGTTTGTGCTATAAACTTGTGCCTACATAAGAAAGGTCTTGGCTTAGATAATTGTATGGATAATACAGAGACCCAGTGCTGCATGAAGATGATCTTCTACTATTCAACATCATCCTAATCAAGGCGTTGGTGGTGGACATTAAACTAAACTGACTTACTAGTTAGTCTTTCAGCAGGTGCTTTAATCCAAAGCGATTATAGCAAACTTTAGATACAAGGAGCAGGCAGAGGTTAGGCGTCGCTACCTACAGGCCGACAGTTGACGTTGAGATTCAAACCCCCAAAATTATTTTGGCTATGAGCCAAACACGCTTACCATTATTCTGCCTTCTATCAATAATGATTATATGGCTCTGAGTGTGGGCATTGTGCACTCTGTGGAGGTGGAGGATAAATATAAGGCAACATGACATTGATTATCCCACCTGCTTACTGAGGAGGCACCATAAGATATTGCACAAAAGTATTCAGCAATCTGTTAAAACTGGCTGGGTAGTATATTTCTATGCGCACAGGTGCTAAGAACTTCGAGGTAATTTCACATCATGAATTTTGTACAGGCGTAGATATATAAGATTCATTCATCAAACCTCCCAAACCTGTTTTAACGTTGGTCTTAACCAGAGATGGGAGTAACCTGCAAAATAATTTATCCTTTTTTAATATTTAATTATTATTTTTAGTAATATTATTTCAGCAGTTTGGATGAGGTTATCTACCTCTATATAATTCCATAGAAAAAAAGAAAGAGAGAAAAATAAGTAACTACTGTTAAAAATAACAATAGTGGAGCGCTGCATGCAACACTCACCTAATGACGTCGCCTGGATTCTGTTCTCTATTGGTGCACATTAAGTTGTGGAGATGCGCAGTAACTGCGCAGTATAATGTCCACCACCAGTACGCAGTGAGCGAGCGACGGGGGAGCCACGGAGTGAAGCCGCAGCCCAGGCAGCTTGCAACAGAGTAGTTAGCTCCGTTGGCTGGTATCAAACAGGACATATCAGAGACATGTACGGTCAAAGTAGGAAGTACAAAAATAGAAAAACGATCGTGTAGAATTGTCCGCATAGTGTTTGCTCTACGAATGCCTCGTAGTGCAAAGGACAAGAAGACTCTGTTAGCAGGAGCTAACGTTGGCTAGCCAGCTAATGTTTTGTAGCGAAGTGACTTACCGATGCAATGGTAAGTAGCGTTAGCTGTCTTCTTTTCCTAGCGTTTTGCCTAAACGTTTAGTGAATGGTTCATTTGACAAGTGCTGTTTATCAGCCGGTATGAGGCCGGTGGTCATCTCATCATTGAGCCATCTGTGTTGTATGCTAAAGTCCATCCATACCATACCTCCACGACCTGACCCGAGCCCAGATTTGTCACCCCACGTCCCGGCTAGACTTCTTCACCCTGATCCACATTTACTGTTGCAAATCAAAATACAATACAAACTCACACCATGCTGTTAAAATCGCGTTTCATAAACTTTGTTACCCCGATTTAGAGTTTTCACGAGATCGCAGTAATGCTCTCGTCCACAAACATAATAAATAATGTATAATACCAGCCATACAATTATAATTGGTGCTAGAAACAGCTTGATGCTTGCTTTTCATCATAGCCCTTTTGAATTAGTTGTTCAACTTCGACTTCATTGGATGTCAGGTGTCATAGGCTCAAAATGTGTATTGCTTAGAAATATAAGCTATACAACGTTGAACTTAAACACTACACAGTTTATTCAATTGGCTTTAAGAAAAAATATAGCATTATATTCCATTGATTTGCGTATGGTGACGCTTACACTTGTAGGTTTACTTTTAGTCTACTTCTTCATTCGTAATCTTAAAACCAACGCAATATAAATAGGTCAACTTTTTCCGCTTTTCTAATGCGAATATATACATGTCAACCCTTATTTATTCAGCAGTCTCAGCGTACTGGTGTATTTGTCCTACCACACTACACTACTGTACCCAAATAAGGGTTTATAGCGCAGTTATTATAGTCTGTAACAGTTCCGCTTGTAGCATGGTTTGCGAATTAAGTATATTGTCTATTTCAAGGCAAGGCTAGTTATGATCGTTATACTTATGTCTGTAGTCAGTCTTCAACGTCAAGTGTTGTCCTAATAATAAAATGTATGCTGCAAGAGGCTGCTGTGGGTAAAGTGTTATGAGTCAGTGCATGACAGTATGTTTGTGTATGTATGTGTAATGTAATTGTTTGTTTTGTTTATCCACAATGTAACGTTAGTCAAGTCAAGAAAAACTTCACTTTGGAAGAATGCTCCCACAATGCATATATTGTGTTATGTTAGAAATGTATTTACCAATTTCCCATTGGTGTGTACTCATTAATGCCAGTTATGTTATAATGGAGGAAATCAGGAGCAAAACTATCTCCATGTTGATCCCCCAATTGTCTGTGTATCGGTCAAGATCAGATAGCTGCTCTTGTTGCCACAGGTGATGTGTTCACTTCATGCTTGTGGCAAACACAACACAACAAATCTAAAGCCTAGCCATCATTTATTTAAACTGAAACTTGTTTTGTTGAACACTGTAAATCGTTATCGAGTGCAAAAACGTACACTAGGCTCTTAAGGTAACTGAAAAGCATAGGTTCAAACAAGGCCGTTTTTTTGTTTCAGATTGTTGACCATGACATGTACATTCCCCTGAAAGGCGTACAGATGTGTCCCCGATGACATAAGGCACCTCTGGCTATAATACCAAGATGAGTGAAGTCCAGGCCACGGTGGAGTTTGCTGTGGAGCTCCACAAGTTTTACAATGTGGACCTGTTCCAAAGAGGGCAAGTATTCAGCTTCTCCTCTTTCATTTTCCTTTACTCTGTGTTCTCACCATGGTGTGCATGTGAGTTTTGGCCATTTCAGCGATAATGTGAGGGATGATGTTAAATTGTGGTGATCGTAGGACACGTTTTCCCTATTAGAGAGTTAAAAGTTGTCCAACCTGTATGTACACATCCTGCAAACTGTCTGGCCAATTCCCCTGGAAGACAAATATTTACCTGGTGCCTTGTAACTATTTCTGACCCTATTAAATCTGGCCTCTTTCACTTTGAACTTCATGTTTTAAATAGGTGCAAGTATTTAGAGAAGGTCAAACAATACTAAAGCTACTACGGCTTCTTCTTTTTTTGGCTAACACTGCAGTTTAGTAGGGATGTGAGACATTTTCCTGTCTGAATAGCTGCTTTGTGTCTTTGGTAAGAATCAGTCTTACAGGAAATTAGTTGGCGTATAGACTGAGCTAGTGTAGTCCTGCTTCCTGTTCTGGTCCTGGCCCCTCCCATCTTTTGTTGTTAACGTATTTTGTTGAGTCCAATTAATATTTTGCACTGCTGTGTATGTTACCCAATACCTACTTCTATATCCGCGATGTGTAATCCCTATTAAGGTACGGTTTGTTTGTAAGGCATTCTTTGTTTGGGCTGTGTGCAAAACCATGGTTGGCTAGGAGCCTGTGGCATTACGCAGTGACAGGCAATGCCAGTTTATTGTTCCCCCAATGTGTTCACCTTATCAACAGGAAAAGGGTCTAGAAGGAAATGGGACCAGGGAATAGCAGAGCGTTTAACCTTGATGGCACATTACAGCTGGATATTATATCACTACAAAGTAACTCGGTAGTGGAAGGCTAATTCGACCTCTCTGTGCTCATCAATGCTTCAGGAGATCAGGTTTACTACATGAGTGACTGTGAGAGAAAACGTGTATTATTTATTCATCAAAGCCGGAGGTTCACATTCCACAGTACTTTATTTCGCTACCCTGCACGCTCCCTCAACCTACCCTGTGTTCTCGCCAAGCTGAAATGGTCTGCTCTCGAAATACGTTTCACTGTCTAATAACGGCACTAACATTTACTGTTGACATTTTGTTTGTTTACATGTAGATTCTACCAGATCCGGGCCAGTATGAAGGTGCCTCCCCGGGTCCCACACAAAGTAGAAGCCAGTCTGCTCCACCCGGCAGGTTAGTTCATGCGCCATATTTATTAATCGCCTCATCTGAAAAAACAAAAACAAAGAAACAGCTCGTTTTCAACTGCCCGTACAATATTTTCACCAACATGATGTTTTGTTGTTGTGCCAATCGGTGCTCCTTTTCGCGGTGCACCAAAATGTCTCACACGTTCCACAGTTCTTTCTCATTAAGGAGGTTTGGGTTCCAACATGTAAGGGCACTTTTGTGTTAAAAACAAGATAAATTATTAACACACTCATCGCCTCGGTTTACTCTAACTGCTATCGACCCGGTATTAAACACTAGCCTAATGGCACAGGAAAGGTGTTGACAGTGATTGGCACGGCGTTGCTTTATTCAGTGTGTTTTATTGGCAGCCAGCCCTCAGGGCCTTATCTCACAAGCCCGTCCTTGTTCTCCGCATTTCTCCGAGGCCTGGTGCTCGCATCTCATCCCCTTGTGGGAAGAGAGCTGTGCGGCTTCAGTAGCTCAAAGTCTCTCTTTCTCTGCCACCACAAACAATTACACCATGGCCACCAGTAGGATCAAGAGAAGAAAACGTGGCTAAGCCTTGCATTTATTCATTGTATCCAGGCAAGGGTTTTCGTCTTGCAAGATATGCCCGGCTCTGGGTTGTCTTTGGGTTGTGTTGTTTTAATGAAGTTGTACAACTTAGAATTGCATGAATATGAACTTCGAATTCTGACTACTAAGCGGGGAAATCTTGATAACAATACCATGATATCTTTTAAAGGTCCCATGGCATGCTACTTTATGGATGCTTTTATATAGGTGTTAGTGGGCCCCTAATACAGTAGTTGAAGACGTTCAAGAAATTCAGGCTTGGTGCAGAATTACAGCCACTACGAGCCAGTCCCACAATGAGCTTTCCACAAACGTGCCGTTTTTTAGAAGCGGGTCAAGGTGGAGGGTGGGGGTGTGGCCCTGAGCAGCTTGCGACCACGGTACCATGCGCTGGTGTTTACAGTGGATGTATCGCAATGGCTCGGATTCAAATATCATCCGGAGGCGCACACAGCTTTTGGCCGTGTTCTGTAAATATTCTAGAACACTCCGGGTGCTCCGGCGGGAGTCCTGGAGCTCTATATCTAAATAATATCATTATATATTATATATATATATACATATATATATATATATCATATACCGTATTTTCCGCACTATAAGGCTCACCGGAGTATAAGCCGCAGCAGCTAAATTGAATGATGTGTACTAGGGCTGTGCAATTAATCGAATTTTGATCACGATTTCGATTCTTGGGTCAAACGATCTCCAAATTAATAAAATCGAGTTGGAACGATTCTTTTGGAATTTTCCGTTGTCTATGAGGTTTTGTGAAAGAGACGCGCATGCGCAATTCAGTCCCTCCCCCAGAGCATTCAACGTGGCCCCGCGAGCTGTGTGTGTGTGGTGACCTTATTCAGAAAACAGCGCGAGCGAGATGGCAGAGGGAGGACAGCCGCGTTTACTCGATAAAAAGGGTAAAACGAGTTCTCTAATATGGCAACCAGGGTGGGCGGTTTTGCAATGTATTTTGCGGGCAAAAATGGGTTTGGGCGGATGGATAAAAATTGGGCTGGTTTAGGATCAGATCGGCGGTTTTTAGTAGGCAAAACACCGACACATCAGATCAAACAAGACAAACATCTGTCTGTGCTATCCTTCTTCCTGCGACACAATCAGTAGCCTCTGTTACGTTCAGAGCTGGTTCAGAACAGCAGGCAGCAAACACACACGCACGCGCACACACACACGCACACGCACGCACAA
>OMKX01104745.1:0-21912 GCA_900302425.1 Brosme brosme
GCCCCAGGGTTTGGGGGGGATGTGTGTGTGTGTGTGTGTGTGTGTGTGTGTGTGTGTGTGTGTGTGTGTGTGTGTGCGTGTGAGTGTGTGTGTGTGTGTGTGTGTGTGCGTGTGAGTGTGTGTGTGTGTGTGTGTGTGTGTGTGCGTGTGTGTGTGAGTGTGTGCATGTGTGCGTGTGTGCGTGTATGTGCGCGTGCGGGACTGTATTTTAAATGCCATCACCGTCATTGCTGCTTGGTCTGTTACATGTACACCCTTAATTCAAACGGACAAAATCGGTTCCGACAGCAAGCGTTATGATTCAAATCAGCTTGGAACGGAGGCTGTGTGTGTGTGTGTGTGTGAGTGTGTGTGTTCTGGTGAGTGAGAGAGCATGTCATCATGTTTTGGTTTGTGATTAGGTGTCTTCGCGTGTGTTCATCAGTGTGTCTGTTTATGTGTGTGCGTTTGACCAAGTGATCACACACACCCTTCACATTCCCCTATGATAATGTGGATTGATTATGGATATGATAATGAGAGGCCAGCATAGCGTCGCGACCTTCACAAGGTCTAATTGAAACAAGCGTTGGTCCTCCGTAGCACTTATCAAGTCACACAGCACATCATTAATCACAGAGAATACAAGCTGTCATGGTACACACCGACACACACACACACACACTCACATCATCTCTCTCTTTCTCACATACATACATGTTCGCTCCTCTGTCACCTACCACACACACACACACACAAGCTTGACTGCATGGACACGCACACACACTCACACCAACACGCACACACACACACAAACATGTACACAGACGCATGCACACACACACACACAAACAGTCACACACACACACACAATGCAAGCTGTCACCACAATATGGCGGGCATTGTCTTATTTTAAGGAAAGTGGACAGCTAGTCCACCCTCCATCTCTATTATAAGTAAAATTGAGGGAAAAAAACTTTGGAATTCGAACAGAAGTACCAAAAGAAGGAAGAAAAAAAATAGACTAAACAAAAGCAAACTTCTAAAACAAAGAAAGGTGAAAACAATAGAACAAATTAGAACATCTGCTCTCTTCAGCCCAACAACTCTGAGATTGAATTAGCCAAACTTGTTTTTATTACCTGCTTTGATTAGAGGACCATTTACCGCCAAACTGGGATTTCAATGCAACATATGGTGCCTACCTGTTAAACATGAGATGTTTTATATTTGTGCAACGCATCACTGAGCTATTCAAATCGACTAATAAGCCCAATATGATATTAGTCATTACATAGTCCAACACACTAAATTACAATCTGATAAAACGTGGTTTCATGATTAGCATGGGAAAACACAGGGGACTCTACACGTACGCGTGTTGATGCCATTGCCAACTTTGTTAATTGTTATTCAATTAACTGCTTTGTTAATGAAACCAATTAATACTTTAATACAAGTGTGCGGAGATATACGATTATTATGCATCTATGCAGGGGATAGCTAATTACAACTGTAAATCAATCACTTGCGGATTAATCACTTTGGATATTGTCCAAAAACAACAAAGTCAAGTTGGAAGTTGTTGTTTTTTTACATATTTTGATTACTATGCTATTATCGTTTCTAATCATTGTTTATGATCCTTTAGAGTTCATATGATCCTATCCTCTCACCGAGAATTTAATTAGGAACTAAACGCTATAATCTTACAGTTTAATAGATATAACCTGTATATTTAGGTTGTTACATTGAAGCTAATGCTAACAAGGTCATCAAAGTCCTGTATGTGAAACACACCATTAAATAAATGCTTTATATTGCTTGCGTATAACCAAGTCTTTCACATCAGTTTAAAGATTTATCTTCGTCTATACAAAAGCGAGCAAAATGTCACAGTGCCAATAAGGGTGCCTAACCAAAATATTGTTTTTGTTGCTTTCAATTAAGCGCAATTAACGTTGTCCGTAACCTACATAAAATTGAACTCCATGTATTTGCCTAATTAAAAGTAACAAAGTGTATTGGATTAGAGTGTAGCCATATATAAATGCAAAACACGGTATTTTTCTCACTGACACCTGAGAATACTTCCACTAATCAGACACAACATCCCGAGCTGGTATGCAAAAAGTATCTTTAGAAGTTATTTTATGAGACCTGCTTGCCTCTTAAGTTTATATGGGCATGTGATTTGACCAGTGGCCTAGTTGAGTGCACTATTCTTAGATGTTTTATGCATATGTGGGCGATCTCTCAGTTAGGACTATGGGATTTGGGAATATTTTGTTTTATGGAGATCAAAGTAACAGTCTAAGGCAAGGGGAGCCCCTTAAACACATCAAACACAAAGAGATGCATTCTGAACACCGTGCCGCGATCGTCCATCCAGAGAAACCAAACCTTACGACTCCCCTCTTTGTCAAAGAAAAGTTAATAATGTTGCTCTTTCACCATTAACATCTTAAAGGCAACACCAACTCACCCCCCACAGAGGCCCCAGTTGATTAGGCCTGAGGGCATTCAGGTAGATGTATATAGCATATATCAGATTGTTTGGTGCAGATGCAGTTGTGATGCTAGCGCTCGAAAGAGATAACTGTGTTAGGAGATCAAAGGACCAGTCAGGATATTGAGAACGGGAGCCCGTCAGTCAAGAACACACAAGCCCAGCCGTTGGAAGACAGAAATGCTTCCATAGACACACTTGCTTTCCCGTTCTCCCTTAGTGTCTGGTGTTACTGGGCTGGTATGTTGTCAGATAGCTTAGAGAGGGTTGCTCAATTCCTTTGTGCAGTGAATGAAAGACTAAACACTCCCATATGGACATGCACAAACCACACACACACACACACACAAGGTGGCAACAAGAAGCACATAGGCCTGCAGAGTTGCGTTTTGTGCTCTCAGCATTTTGTCTCGTCTTGAAGATGAATAGAGGCAGTTTCCAAACAGCGGTGAAACAAAACAATGCTTTGTGTGGATGGACAGTTGATGGCTACTGGTGGTTGATGAAATACTTTTTTTGTCAGGTTTGCTGTATGATATTTTTTTGATATTATTAAAGATTAAGCTCTGGTCACTTAATGGCGTGAGTTCCATATGTTTAATAGTGTACAAAGTCATCAGGAGAAGAAATGTTGTCCCCTTGACCTGTCCTTTTTGCTTAGGAGGAATTGTGTGCAGTCATCTATTAATAATAAATGTATTTTCTTAAAATATTTCCATATTGAATTGTCTAATGACATATCATTATTATCAAAACAACTGGGAAAAATACGTTTAGAAAACATGATCTTTGATCCAGATCTTCTTTAGAATTTTTTTTAACATAACAAAGATATGGATAAAGGATCATGATCACGTCATATTTAACTTGAAAAGTACTTCAAATCAAAAATACAAACAACCCCTTAATACTTAAAATATAAATGTCTATTTATTCGTTTTGTGGTCAAATGTTAAGTGGCAGAGATCAATTATGCGTGAAACAAAAAATATTCAAAACCACCGCATCAATATATTGTATATTAAAGAAAGACACAGTGCCATCTAGTGACGGTTTATTGTCATGTAAGTTTACATGAAACAAATCACAATTCACTACAAATGTATAAAGGATGAAAAAAAAAAAACATAAACAACAAGGAAACAAACTAAAAAATATTTTGTTTACTAAGTGCTACACTGTTTCTCTGCACAAAATTCCAGACGTAGAATGTGGATTATAATTTATGTAAAAATACCTCAAAAACATATTTGTTTGATTTTTAGGCAGAGACTGAGGTTGTAAGGCTCTTTACATTTGGTGATGCTATGAACCATGGCATTACAAATATGTAATGTGTCACGTGTAATTACAAAAAAAGAAAAGGACTGGGCATACACAGAGTAGCACATGAGGCCCATGACAACACATTGAGAAATGTGTTGCACTGGAGTACTGGACAGGAACGCGATCTGATGACTTTTCAGTTAGTGGAGTTGTCAGAGGCCTGGAGACAACAATATAAATATGAAACTGAGTACAATACACCAGAACCACAAAGCAATGCTTTGGAGTATTGCTGTTTTCGATCAGATGTCTAGAATGCCACAATTTTGCGTATAGATTTTTTAGCTGAAATGAACCTAGATAAAATAAAGGCTCCCCACTAGGTGAATCTTAATAATGATACTTTACACTTTTATCATCAAAAATTGTCGAAATGAATGTAGCAAAAAATATTATTATAAAGTATTGGGTAGAAATATGACTTGAATGAAACATATTTGAGAGATTTAATTATCCCCTAGTTGCTCCCTAATTTCGTCCAATACCCCAAAATATATTTGCATACCTTCAATGAGTCGGATGCTTTGCGCAGTTCCTTTATGACTAAAGACAAGGCCTCCGGATTGATGCCTTGCTCACACAACCGCACACAGATCGATAGTGACTCCATATCCAAGCCTGTGTTTAGCAATCTGGAGATTTCCAACAGCACTAGTAGAAACCCAAACAAAAACATTTAATGATTTAATGGAACACAAAATGAGGAGGAACAATGCAAATGAGGACTTAGAAACTATACCAAATCTAATCAAACTTAAAAAACGTACTTATGACCAAATGAATGGTAGATTATAAATACAGATTTTTACCTTTGTTTTTACTTCACATCCCTCACATTTTTTTACACACACGTATTAACAGATAATCGAAATCATTCATTCAGATCTAGCATGTTAGTCATTTAACGAGTAACTTACAACATAATATTTATAAGAGTAACGTTACATGTGTCTGCCTCATGACAGAACGTTACATGGGGTTTAGTCACGGACTATAAAACACTAACTTATTGTAATACACCGTTGTACTGTCAATAACCATGTGTAATTAGTATTATATTAAATGTATATACACGTTAGTTATACGTATTTTATATGCAAAAGCGTACTGCTCAGAATATGTACTTAAAATGAAACCATATTTACCGTCCATTGTCTCCCGAACAGCATTCATGTTTGCATTCGCTCCACTTGCCATTGTAATGGTTCGGACGTACAGTATAAATCACTTATTGGTTCACTTATCAAATAGGTTATAGAGCTAATATTGTAGTGCAGCAAGCTAGCTAGCAGGACCACAAACTTAAGGCTTAACTAATACCAACAATGACAAGTCCTATGAATAAGTCCACCATACGTTCAACCATATTACTGGACTACACCTTTGAAAATAATCGTTATCTCAGAAATGACACCTGTGTTTATGATACATTCCTGTGTGTAAAATGAACAATCGTTTGATAGCCCGCCTACTCTGCCAAACAACGGTGACTGACCGGAAATGACGACGGAGTAATCCCATTGGTTCCCCAACACTTCCTTTGACATTTCGATTGGCTGGCCCGACCTTTGGGGAAATTGAAACAACATTTTGAAACTTTAACCGGTAGTGATACTAGTTACTTGAACGAAGCTTGGCTGATGTTTTGAGATTTGTAAGTATTATCAGTTTATATAATCCATTGATGGTTTTCATCGCACGTGCAATTGTGTAAGAACTTGAGGCAATTGGTTGTGTCATGGGTGGATGTTTTATCGAGTGAAGTATTTTGCCAGGCAGTCAACCAGAAGTAGCCAATACAAACGCAATTCATGTACAACTTAATCTAGATAATCGAATCTATTTAGGATAGCATTATTCCTAAGTTGCGCGAATAAAGAGTGTTATATCTATATATGTGTTATATGTATATTGAAATGATCTACTTTGTTCTCCTGTCTTTGCTAAATAGGAGTGCTGTTTGGTCTTTAAAATGGGGGACCACATTGAAGTACAAATCACACCAGAAACCCCTGGAAAGCCTTTAATACGGAACCCATTTGAGAGCCCAAATGATTACCACCATCTCCAGGAGCTCCTGGGGCCAAGCCCCTCTGTCTTCAAGCACTGTAAAGCTGTACGTTTATACCACGGGACAACCATTTCAAAAATAGTTATAAATCACATGTATGAGATACAATTTCCATCTCTGTCTCTAAATATTTTTGTGATTACCGTTTGTTTGTTGTTGTTAGAAGGCTACGGGAGGGTTTGACTGGGCTATTGAGGAAATGGCCAATCTTCTGCCTGTGGACATAAACCCAGAGGACATCCAAAGACAGGCCGTCTACTTAAGTCAGACAATGTATGTAGTCGGTGTGATGATGGACACAGGCATGACTAATTGGGCTGTTACGATAAGTCCGTTGGTTGAATGATGGTGAATCTTAAAATCAGTAGACTTCTAATGAGTAGACCATTTTTAGTTAGTAAGATCTGTTCAACCCTTGTATTATGTCACTTCCAATATTTACAGTATGTGCTGTGTGCAAATATCCCATAAGAGCCCTTAAGGGGTTGTACCTTGTTTTGAAATCCTAGTTTGAGTGTTCATCATTCATTGGCAGCGCAGTGGGATTTTGTGAAGCATAGACTGTATAAAGGTGTCTGTTAGAGCTGTCAATATTCAGAAGAATAATTGTAACATTTACACTTATTCAGAGAGGCTGATTACTTAAAGAGGCATGAATTTATTTTGCTTACAAAATGTATATTTAACATGCATGCAGCCAATATTTGTTTAAAGGGATGTAGCATGCTATGAGTGAATGGTGATAAAGATTATATTTTGAACCCATTTTGTTTCTCTGATTACCAGGATTGATACTGATGTTGAAGAAAAGCGGCAACATGCTATCGAACAGGTATATTCATAAGCATAGGAAATAAGATGTTTTGTTAGTGATGTAACTCACATGTCTAACTATCGTTTTACTATTGAATTCAGTTTTTCACCAAAGGAGCAATCGTTCCCTCTCCTTGGGCAGCCCCTGTATCTCGGAAAACCACTTTTATTCGCCATAAAACAAGTAAGCGTTACTTCTGATTGTGATCATAGATGTCCTTGGTTAACCAGACGCAAGAAATTGGAGACTGATATGTAGTAGCCACATTTTGCGTCGATGTGCGTTTTATTTTCTTCTGTTTCTCTTCTTTTAGATTCTATTTCACCATGCATCATCGAGGTACCTGAAACACTCAATGGTTGGTATCTGATCTTTGTAGGAGAATTTGGGACATTGTTTTTGTGAAGCAAGATTCTAATATTATTATCTAATTCTTCTTTATTCTCACTGGGTTCCTTGTTTTGGCATGCATGTGTTACAGTTGCCTGTCAGACTACCCTGTCCTTACCTGTGGCTTTAGATTTGGAGAAGATCCTAGGTAAGCCTCCTTTTCATTTGAAACCTGCACTAACTAACTGTTTCCCTGAAGCCATCCCTTTTGTTTTGAAATGAACACCTAACGTTTTCACCATGAATTGATTCAGAAGAGAACAAAATTCCTGGGATGATTGAGCCATGGGAGGATGAAATGACAATAAAAATAGTGATGGTGCAGTGAAAAAGTGTGTATGTCTGTGTGCTAAACCTCCTGTCGTTTGATTGATCAGGAGAATATTACCTCAGCCAGGACACCAGCGAGGCGGTGCAGGAGTGCCTTAGCTCCTCCTCCCTCAGGAGGAAGCTGTTCTTGGACGGCCAGGACAGCCACAGCGGCTCGGACCACTCGGGCGCGTCCAGCCCGGAGAGGAGTCCCGCTGCAGAGCCAAGGTCCACGGGGGTCACTGTGGGTTCGTTGGGAGCTCCCAAGGTGTCCTCCTTCCTCTCCTCCCCTCTGGCCTGCGACTCCATGGCAACCACACCGTCGTCCACAGTGAGTCATTGTGACTACAAGGCTTTTGTTACCAAGTATATTTCGAGGGAACATTTAGTGATGTAAAGAAAACAAATGTCATTTTTTGTAAATATTGTGTTGGCATGCTTTTACTAGTCTATTTTTTTTTGCTTTTTTGGTCAAGGGAAAAAAAAGCAGCTGTGAATAAGTCATGTGTGTTCCCTCTATTTCAGGGCCAGTTCTCGTCTAGTCCGGTCCCGAACGGCCGTATCCGTGACCACAGCCTAGGCAGCATTAGTCCCATGTTCCCAGATAGGTCCTCACCTTCTGGCTTTGCCACCCCCTCTGTCTCCCCCATCGGCCCTCACGTATCGTGCACACCCATAGGCTCCGGTGAGTCCCTCGTGTGTTACGTAATGTAATTCATACTTGGTGTTTACTGTTCCTTTACCTTACTGTACATTTCTTATTGCAGTTTAAATCTGGATGTCATGAACAGATTCACTACCCTCCATTGTCTTTGTCACACGAAACGATGCCGTCTTACTCAGTCTATTAATTTCCGAGGTACAAATCTCCTCTGGTCCCCAGGGGAGAGAAAACAGCTGAGCTTCCTGACTCCAGATGGCACCGCCGGCGTCCCGGTAGACATGGACGTTTACTCCTGCTCGGGGAGCCCATATGTCGAGGGTTGCTCTCCCATCCGGAATTGCTCACCGCGCCAGCCCCCCTTCCACAACCAGTCCCATCCCAGCGGCAGGTCCAAGGCCCGGCCCAGAGCCCGGTGCTGGGCATCCCCGCCTCTCATCTCCCCCATCCTCAACCCCAGGCTGCACAACAGCCAGGTGCGCCACCACCCGCTGGCCTCGCCGCCCCTCGCCTCCATGGAGTTCGACCCGCCGTCCCTCGCGGCCCGGGACAATCACCTCTGCAACGGCGTGGCGCATTCTCCGAGAGGCGGCGGAGAGGAGGAGGCGGCGGAGGAGGAGGAAGAGGAGGAGGGGGCGGGGAAGGAGACTCCCATGGAGGGGAGGTTAGAGGACATTATGGAGAGGGAGGAGGCCGGGGAGCCCTCGGTGCAGCTGACCAGCTCGCGCATGGGCAACGTGTCGACCACAGAGAGCTCCCACATGTTCATGTCTCTGCTGGCGGAGGGGAGCAGCATACGCTACGACTCCAGCATGCAGGTGTGTAGGAGCGGTCCTCTTTGGTTTATTCTCTTTGATTGTTTGAAGTTGGTTTCCCTTTCCCTTTGACATGCCCCTCTAATGTGGATGCTCATTTCCAAATGTTCCAGCTTTCTTCTTACTTCCTGTACTGGTGCATTTTTCGTTCTGTTCAACTCGGAGGCAGCCAGTGAACCTGATTGTTATTTTGTGTGTGATTTGTAGGTGGACAGTGGGTACAACACTACCTCAGTGGGCACTGCCAGTCTCATCGATGGCCTCAGCTCGGTGAGTAACGAGTTAACGAGTTCAAACCTACCGGAAGAGCCCTTTCCGTGTCCCAGGCAGGCTAAAGTAAAGGTAGAGGCAACTGCTGGTCCACTAAATAATGTGGCTGAACTGAGGTTCAGCCACATTATTCAATACTTTTACATAGCCACAGACTTTGCTTTTCCTGAGAACTATCTGGTAGTTTTCGAGTTAAAACGTGCTATTTCAAAAAGGACGTCAATATATACTTGTATAACATTTAAATGCAGTCCGACATAGCTTTTTTAGCATAGATGTTTCATATCTGTTCAGGACTTGGGACCATTTTAAATTAATTCACTTGTATGTAATTGTTCTTGCACCAAAGTGGGATAAAAAACTAAATGTATGACTTGTTTTTAACATTCTCCCCATAGGCATTTAACACTCACCACTGAACCTGCTGCATCCTGGGAACACGCACCCACCCACTGAAGCCTGAAAACGATGATGGGTGTTTTTTTTACTTTTTATATTTGCACCAATTCTATGAGCATGACAAATCTATTTTTTTTTCGGGGGGGGGGGGGTTAAATGGATGTATGCATTAGAAAAGTGATTTTACACATAAAATGTTATTTCTGTACTGGTACTTGCACAACAATGACCTCTTTTTAATGCATATTTTATACGCAATGTAATTGTTTTTGTGGCGATCTTAACAGGAAACTGTTGAAACCTCATTTAAGATTGGCATCAGGTTATCAGATGTGAGCGTTTAACTTAAACCGTGTATATCATGGACTTGATTTAATGTTTGTTTTTTTTTACTCATATTTGATATTCATGATTTATTGTGCACCATACATGTTTGATGCCACTGGTTGTTAATACAACCAATAGTTGAAAGACCTACGTCTGTATATTTGTAATGTATTCAGTGTGTGCATGGTTTGTTTTACTAAACCCAGAATAACACATATAAAGGGAAAACACTTTCTATACAGAACAGCATTTCAAAAAAGACAACTCCACTCTGTAGACAAGTATACATTTCTTAGCATATTCTTTTTATGGTAGATTTGTAATAGCCCATGAGGACCCCTTTCAACTCAATTCAATTAATACAAATGTAAGGACTTGATCTAGATATAAATGCTTGTTCTTTCAGTCGAGTAGAATAAAAAAACACTTGAATGTACTTCCTTTATAAAGTTAAAGCTAGATCACCCTTGGGCTGACTGGGTATAGACTCTGGTTGGCTTGTGAAAAAAACGGAATATCCTGATGAGTTGGAAATAAAAGTCTGATTCCATAACTGATTTTACCAAATATTCAAAAGTAAAGATTATGGTTGTAAACAGGAAACTTAAGTCAAGCACGGTTTAAAGACTCTGTGCTTTCCCAGCCAAAACCACCCCTCAAGGCCTCAGGTCCTTTCCTTTAAGGACAACTTGCCCTGTAGAGGGAGCACACACAGTCATTTACAAAACAAACACACACACACATTACTGAAAATGGCAATTTAATTAAAACAACGGAATCGGCTCCTAAAATGACATGGAGGCTTTCTTGATGCTTGGTGAGCCATTCAGAGGTCCAGTTTGGCCTTCTTGGCCAGTGGTTCCACCTGTGGGGCTGGAACACTAACACCGGGAATCTAAAAACAAAACAGGATCGGCTTTTATAGGCATCTGCTGCGAACAGTGAAGTGAAAGAAAATTACATTTTATGGTGCAAAAAAGGTTTCATGTTTGAAATTTTGCTGAGAAAACTAAATGTGAAATGGTCAGACGGGTATCATAGCAGTATACCAAACAAGCAATAACATTTATGGGGAACAAAAAATAGAATGGATAGTACTAAACTAACGCTGGCCTTACCTCCGGTTCCACAAGAGACATGCGGATCTTCTGGTGCTGAATATTTGAGTCATCCAGACTGATGGTCACCTTCACCTTGTCGAATATTTTAAAGGTGTGCTGCTCCACCATCAAAGATGGTCCCTGTAGAGATGAATGTGATGCACAGTAGAGATTAGTGACAGATTTCATAGCAGCGCTTTCACTCTTTTTTTGTTCCACCGCTATTGAGGTATTGACTGTATAGTTGGGAGAAGCATTTACCTCTTCATCAAAGACCAGTTTTGGGCCAGTCTTGTCCTTGCTGTCAAAGAAGACTGTTCCCTCCAGACCAAACTTTGGGATCAGCACTATGATGGCATTCTTTCTGACGAACAGGATGAAGCCCTCCTCATTGAGGATCCCTCTGCTCTTGAAGAACAACTAGGAGGTGACAAATGCAATTGTGAGCACAGCATTCCAGAGTTTTTGGTGATCTGTAGAGGTGTCGCTAGGGACTTCCAGCCTGGAAGTCCTTATGACGGAGCAACAGCCCTGAATACAAAAATAAGAATAATAAAAAATAGCCTAATTGATCAGTCAATATCAAAATAATGTGATATTGTTGATCAAAAACAAAAGTATGTTTTGTGTTCTCTGTGTTTCATTCAAGCAGCAGATCTACTTCACACCACTTGCAAGCGTGTATTTTGAGCGAGAGCGAGAGAACACAGCGGTTACAGGGCATTGCTCTACACCGCATGAACTGTATCTGAAAAGGGTGTGTGCATAAATACATTTAACTGTTTTTCGCTAGTCTGGTAAATGTTAAATGACAGCAGTTGAGAAGTATTCTGCCTCTTCTCAATACTAAATACCAAGTGCATAAAAAAAGCAATAAAATATAGCTTTTTTATAAAAATATTATTCTGGGGGAGAATCCCCCCGGACCCCCTACAGATCTCTGGGCTGAGACCCAAATCCTAGAAACGCCCCTGGTAATCTACATCAGATTGCCATCTGATCCAGTTCTCCAAAAAAAAAATACAACAAAAGGATGGAGGGAAAGTGAACCGTATTAAAAAGCATTCTGCATGCTTCATATTTCAAATATGCATGGTGATTTCAATGATTTCTCCGACAAACCTTAATTCTCACCACAATGTTTCCCACAATCAATCAATCATCCGAGGCACAGACACAATGAATAATTTAAAGAGAGGGCCCCCTATTTTCTCAGGGACCTATTGCGTTGTGGCCACAGCTGTGTTTCAGGGGGGTGTGTGCATGTCGTGGAAATTATTTTTCATCAGTGCACAGGGGATTGTTTTCTTCATATGCGCGCTCACCTGCGTGTGGAAGGCCACGGACGCCCTCTGTGCATACTGGGACATCTTGTGTCTGTAGTTGAGGTTGTTGCAGAGGGCCGATTGCTTGTGTTTGTCCGTCAGGTCAGGGTAGGTGATGTCTGCGCCGATGGCCACGGCCAGCAGGCGATGCACTATGATGTCCGAGTATCTGCAGAAGAATGACAGAGGATTAGACTGGGTCGAACAAAACCTTTGGGCTCATATGTTGGATGAAGAGGGCGAGAGAACGATTGACTGAGTGAAATTCGCAATGTTAATTCCGTTGACTTATTTCAAAACCAGCTGATGACAGATCCCTTTTTTTTGCTTAGCCTTTGGACAAAGTTCCCAAATAATATTTATGAATCACTGGTTGTTGGTAAGGTAAAACTGGTACACTCCATAAGAATGCATCAAACACCGACGTATAAAATAACTATGTAACCTGCATGTGATGTGCGATCAGATTTATTTTTGCATGGGATTTTGCATCCTATGTCTGTGCATGAAGCCCACCTCCTGATGGGCGACGTGAAGTGTGTGTAGATGGGCGAGGCCAGGCCGTAGTGGTGGAAGTCGCTGTCCATGCCGGAGCAGAAGTACACGGCCTGCATCATGCAACGCGTGGCCAGGATCCGCAGCAGTGTGTTGAAGTATGGGAAGCCGTCCACCTTCGCCACGTCCAGAGAGTCTGCCAGGGCCTTGGCTGAGTCTGTGTGGATGGCCAGACCCTGCAACCAACAGAAACCAGGAGAGACCGGCGTTAATGCCGATGCTGACGAGAAGAGACATTAATGTACAGAGAACAAAATTCTTATTGGTATAAATGGATTTTCCCATCACATCATCTCACAAGGCTGAAATCCCAAACTAGACATTTATATCAGTCGGACACACTCTTTCTTGTTGTATTGTCGACAAAGCAGAATATTTTCATGGATTCCTTTTGTGTGCGAATCATCCTTTCACCGCTGTCAACTAGGGGCTTAAAATAAATTGTTATGAGTTTTGCCTACATCATCAATTCTCTACCAGGTTTCTGTAGAGGCTTTATCGATTCACCTAAAAGTTAGAAGCATCTTTTAAGAATGAAGGGGACATACAGTCTGTCCTTTCTTGTCATCCTCCTTTAACAGCAACTTTCATTCTCCCTCAATTACATTGATATTATGCATGTTAAGTGAAAGATGCAGTATTTGAATCATAAGTACAACACACAGTATTTTGAACATCATCTACTCTGTAGAGGTCAATGTATTCCAATGTATCCTTCTGGCAGTGTGGTGAAGTTCATAGTACGTTATCTGAAATGTAGGGCAAGTTCAGAAGGTCCAAATGAATTGTGCTATTAAGCATGGGAGCTTAGGTCAGAGGTCGTGATAAATGTCAGCACCTTGGACTGGGCCGCTTTGTTAAGGATGTCATAGTTGGAGGGAGGGGGGGCCGGGTGCTTCCTGAGCAGGGCGCACTCCGAGAACTCGTCGTAGATCTTCTGGGCCACCGAGATGTTGGCGAGCAACATGAACTCCTCCACCATGGAGTTGGTCTCCCTGAGCGCAGAGGGAGAAAACATGATCTTGTGTTTCGGGCATCAACTACATTAGTAGCAGACAGAGTGAATGTTTTTATTTGGTCTGTTTAATAATCAAGCAAGGTCACATTTGGAAATAGACAAAAGAGAATCATTTTTTCCACAACAGTAACAATTGTTTCAATGTGATAAAGACGCTGGTTTATTCCACTCACATCAACTCTTTGGTCTGGAGGTCAATGGGGTCGTGGGTTTCACTGTCTATGTGGAAACGGACCTCGAGCGAGGACAGCGTCAATGCACTAGATCAAAAAAACACAAAGTGAGTCATATGACAAAAGACCACATCTAGGGCACATCAAATCTAGGGCTTACTCTCGGAAGAGTACCTCCATACTCAACCTGATTATCAGCAGATGTTATTTATATTGTTAACCGACTGCATTTTTGTAATAATTATTTTACAAAAGTTATTTGAAAAGGCTCATGGTCCCATATCCCTACATTCAAAAAACACAATGCATAACTAAAAACAGTTTTTTTCAGCAAATGTTATTAATGAAAATAATTTACTACATTTTACATTTAAGGAGAATGTAATGCTAAACCAATGCTCCACTTTTTGGTGACGGGGATACAGTCAGTTGGTGATTTGTACGACAGCATCTGCTCACCCCTTCTCGATCCTCCGCCTCTTGAGGATCTTGGCCAGCTTGTTGAGCCCTCGCAGGCTGTTGGTGATGTCATCATTCATGGCGGTGTCATCAATTCTCAGCTGAGCCTCGGCGTAGGTCAGAGATGCCTGCGCCAAATCGCGAGCACCGCAAACAATGCCAAAGAAGGTAGACAATTTATATGAGGACGAATTGTTTGTTACACAAATGCGCCAGACAAGAGACCCTAATATCTGTTAATAGGAGACCTGTAGCTTGGACAAGTGGAAAAAGGCTTTAGGGTCATTAAAAGGTCATTAAAAGGGGCCGCTTGTGTATGTTGCTCTCTACCTTTGAGTTAATGACACTTTTCGTGAATCTGGTCTTTACGATGTCTGCCTTGTCATCCATCTCCCAGATGCAGGAGAAGGCAAGCCTGGTGTGGAGAAGTGGGAGAAATCAACAACAAATCGGATGTTTTGTCACATTGTGCATGTGAAAGAAACAACTCTTCATGGTGCCAGTGAATCTTTGTTTGACTAGCAAGGTCTCACCTCTCCACGTTGGAGCGAAGTGAACAGAGATTGGAGCTGAGCAGTTCTGGGACCATGTCTATCCTCTGAAAAGACAACAACAAAACATGAAGCTTTGTAAAGCCATTTTATATATATCACTATTTAGGCCATTTAATCATCATTCTTTAAACCACAATTAAGGTTCTGTAAGCCTTCATATGAATCCTGCAAACACACATCTAGTTTACCCGGATCAATTTGAACCATTGAAAATCACTATATAGTTGAAATCTGCCATCGCAACGTCATCGGCTGACATTTTCCCAAACGTAACACCCACCAAAACCAAATAGCAGGATATCTTAGGAATTGGAAAACTGGTTGGAAAACTGTGAGGAATCAATATGAATACTTGGTCACCCCTAACGATTGCACCCCAAAAGCCTTTGAAAGAAGTGGGCTCTATGTGTTTCTCCTCACCCTGCCACACAGGTAGACCGTGGTCCCACGGTTGGCAGCCTCCAGGTCTAGAGCATTTCCTGGTCTGATGAAGTGACTGACATCTGCAATGTGGACGCCCACCTACGGACAGCCAATAGCAAACCCCACATTTATCAAAGCGGCTAGTTAACATGGCATGTTTTGAATGGTACATTTGTTCAACAGCATGTGCAAAATTATACTTTTTTTACAGATATATATCTACATATATATATCTATCTATAAAGATATATATATGTGTGTGTGTGTTACCTCCAAGTTTCCATTCTCAAGCGTTCTGCAGTGGAGTGCGTCGTCTATATCAGTGCATCCAGGAGGGTCAACACTGCATACAGTCAGAGCCCTCAAATCCTGTCTCACGCCCATGTCCTGCAAATCAACCCAACGTTTGATTGTTTTAATGATCGATATCACAGTAACGTTATAAAATACATAAAAAAAAACACAACACTCGATATTTCACAATTTCAATTGAACCGAGAAAAACCCACATCACTTAATGGAGTGATGAACATGTCTGCTTAGCGTTGGCTCCGGAGGGGGCAGCGGTTACCTCTGGTGTAATGGACCACGGCATCTTTGGCAGGAAACTGAGCACGGCCTGGGAGAAGTCCTGATGAGGCACGTCATGCTCCAGCAGCAGCACTTCTGTCTCCGTCGCCTTGTCCCCCGCGGCGCCCAGACTGCGCACAAAGTGACCCTGATGGGCGGGGCAGGAGAATGTTTCGGGAAAAGGGAGGATGTGAACAGGAGATGAGTCCTTTTGATTCGTTCACTCAGGGCTCAGTTTGGGATTTTTTCCTTTTTGGATCAAATCCTTTAGTCGAGCTTAAATGGTTTATTGCAATTTCATTTGTATGTCATCAAGAAAAGACATTAAGAAATGTCTTTGGTATTTACACATTATAAAATGTATGTGTATGTTATGAATGTATATTTATTTACATGTGGGTATCTGGAGTGTCTGGGCCAGCCATCGATAGCCACCATGATCCTCTGGCTGGCCAGAGCGGTGGCCTGGCGCGTTTCAATGCGGATACGAGGAACGCGGCGGTCAGCTGGTGTGAACAGGTGTCGGGTTGACTGACCAGAGGAGAAAGGAGAATGAATCAGTATTGATGGCACTACCTTTTAATCAACTCAACTTAAAAAGTGTTTTTCTCTCAAGCTACATAGAGAAAATTAGGTGGTCCTTAAATTCAGGAGAATATATCAGAGGGAAAAAAACGCCTTTAGATACAAATAATAAAATGTGTATGAAGTAATGCAAGTCCAGTGTCTTCACCTCTTTGATAAGGGAGCTATTGAGCATGCCACAAAATGGCCTCCAGTTTCTTTTGATGATTGCCACCACTCTTCCTGTAGGCTTCCGGGCAGCATCATCTGCTATGTTCTTCATCTAGTCAAAGAGCGAAAGAGAAAAAGATTTACTCAATTGACGCAGAGACAATCTGGCACCTCCATTCTGACTTAAATGGCATATCTGTCACCTTAAAACACCACATGTTGTCCTCTTCAACAAATAGTTTATTGTAAATGATGTGACAACATGCATCGTAGCCAGGCAGGTAATAACTCAGACCCACTAATAATCCTACTACTACACTGTAATACATAATAACTCCTCTCACAGCCTTCTCTTTCTCCTCTTCCTCGGTAAGGTCTTCGTCCTTCGCCTCCCTCTCGTCAAGCAAGACCACCGAGGAGGGTGCCACCCACTGTTCCCGTGGCAACAGCTGGACGGCGACCACATCCTGATGTATGGCCCTGTTCAGGTTATGGAGGCCCTGCAGAAGAACCTGGGAGTAGAGAGGAATTCGAGTAGAGTCAAACATATATAAAAGGGTACATTTTAATCCTTTGGTTGCATAGTAGACTTCGCTCTCGCCATCTGCATCATTAAAAGAGAGCTGATCCACTTGGGCATGTGCATTCCATTGTCCATTGATGAACCAAAACCAAAAAAAGTGCAGTGATGAGAGAGAGAGTTCCAAAAACTGTGCATTATACACTTATCCAGCACTTCTTTCCAAAATCCATTAAAACCATGTTAAGAACAATCAAGGCACACAATCAATAGGGAGCAACTACAAATTCCAGATGCATGTATAGCTGCAAGAATCAAAAGCAAAAGCAAGGGTTTAGCTAAATGTATAGAAAAAAGCTGATGCGCACACACCTCTGTCGTGTCCTCTCCTTCTCCCTGGACGAATACAGTGGCCTCCAGGTAGTTGTCCCTGCTGGCCCTGAAGGTGCCTTGGAGGAGGGTGCCACTCTTGATGCCAGTCTGTATCCTGGACAGAGGGAGGTGCTCGGGGAACAGCACCTTGCTGCTACTGATGTCCTTCTAAACAGAGGGAGGCGGGGGGTACAGGTCAGCAGGAGGCAAGAGGTAGGGGGTAGAAGAAGAAACAGATGTGAATGCTGTTAGATGTTCCTTTAAAACCCCATCTACGTATTGCACTCCCAACAAACGCTACATCCAAATGTTTACCGTCTCGTCATTGGTCAAAGCCAGGCGATCCACCAGCTCCGGGTTGGCTATCAGACTCTTGATGTACTCCTCGCCTAGTGAAGAGATCAATCGTTTTAATGGGAAAGGATGACAACCAATCCAAGGGTGTAAATAGAGATCTAATCAAATCAGGGCACTTTCCTCAGACTTTCCTTCCTCCCCGTTATTCTATACTTTCGTATTCTAGAATTGAATCATTCAACTGAAGCATTGCCTCCGTGTATAAAGCTCTTACATTTGTAAACCAGCAGGCCGCTCTCCTCTGCTTTCTCCTTGTTGCCCTGGTCGTTTGTAATGAGAACCACCTTCAGGCCGTCTGACTCTGCATTGTCCAGGTGGTGACTGTACCATTTGACTGCCACGCGGATGGCACGGTCATTGCGGTCGTTGGCGCTCTCCCCTGGCTCTCGCTCGATGAACGTGTCTCTGAACAATCATAAGTCAGGTAGATAAACGTTTGTATTGCAAATAGAACGTTTTGGGGTAGTAGTGCCTATGTAATAATTGAATGACAATAAGGCATCCATTAGAAAATACTAAAAATCAATAATAAACAGCAAAGAGTCCAGCAAACCTAACAAAATGTAATGTAATCAGTATAGTATTATAGTCTGCAGAGTTCACAGATTTCGGGAGTTTATGGTAGTCTCATTTTGATGGAATTAGGTTCTTGAGATTGGTGTTTTTTTATTTAATATACAACTGTTTACCTGTGATGCTCGTTGGTAAAAGAATAGAAGTGTTTTTCTTTTTCATGGATAATATCCTTAAGGCGTTTGTAGACCGGTGCGCTCCGGTGGCGCACCTCCTGCAGCACTGTTTGTAGGATAATGACATTACGGATTAGAGGATCTTCCAACACATCGATCTGTAAGGGAGACAAATAAGAAGGGTCAATCTTTGACCACTACTAAAACTAGCTTTTTAAATGTGTCTTGACGGTGGACGGTGTGAACCATTACGAGTTAAACCAACAAAAACCAACACTGACATGACAGTCATAATCACAATAATACCTGATGCAGCACCACATTCGTGTCAGGGACTAGATAATGTGGATAAGAACACAGGTTGCTCTCAATGCAAGAATCCTTCTGCAGCACCGTAGACTCTTGTTTGCACTCTGTGCAAACCTCGCTTCCGCACCAGATATCGTCTCTTAAATAGTGTTCACGCACTATTTTCATAACCCCCCCTGACCGGGTTTTCTTAACGAATGTTTTAGATTTCAACATGTTTGACTAAAGGTATACAATAAGATACTCCCGTTTAGTTTCTGTTATTCGACAGTAAGAAAACTGGCCATCAACCAACGCCAGCAACTCATGTGCGGTACCAACACATGATGGTGGAAAAGAAGGAGGTTTAGCAGAGTTCACAAGAAACTTTGAACTATTAAGATAATCTTACATGACATGCATAACTTCATCATTTTAATATAACATATAATATCGCTAACATTATAGCTAATTCAAATTCAAACCAATACGATCGTAGTCAGATACCCAATTATTTTACAGTCTTGCATTTTGGTTTTTAAAACTCTGCAAATGTTTTTTAGGCCCACCACTATGTCCTGAATGAAAACAAAACAGAGGAAGACATAATATAGGTTTCTGAAAGACAGGCGACTCACCCTATCGCTCAGGAGGGGTACTGCATCACCGCCCTGTCAAACAATTTGGCAGTCGTTGCAGTACACGGGCATTCCCATAGGGGGCGCATTCCCAGCAACTCGTTGTTATGAAAACTTACTCCACACCCTCAAGTTTGAGTCGGTTGGCTACTCCATGGTTGGCGGTCCCTCGGATGTTTTCCAGCGGGAGGCTTTGAAAATCCAAACAGACCATATATCCGTGTCAGCTTTTAGGTGTAATGTTTTAGACTTAATAGTTAGGGTGTTTGGCCGCCGTCGTTAAGAGATCTGGGAATACATTTGCTTTGTTGTGCAGCTTCCCTGCCATTGTACAGCGAATAATGCGATTACCTTGAACTATTTTCGTTCAAATCCCAAATCTCGGACTCACTGACTAGCTGCAGTCTATATAACGTCAAGGATCCAACATGCCCCCCAAAAAACAGCAGAGAAAGCCAATGGCGAACATCTCTAGCTCCCTCGACTTGGAGTCCGAGGACATCAGTCTGGAGACCACGGTACCCACCGAGGACATCTCCTCGTCGGATGAGCAGCGGAACGGATCACAGAAAGTCACCCGCCAGCTGATCGAGAGGAAAGAGCTGCTCCACAATATACAGTTGCTCAAGATTGAGTTGTCTCAGAAGAATCTCGTTATAGACAACATGAAGGTCGACCATCTGACCAGGGTAAGACACATCTGAAAGTCTTCACTTCACAGACTCAACAATAATGGGAGTAAATGGCAAACCATCTAATCTAATCTATAGTGAAAAGGAGGTTAAATCAAGTTGTCTCCTTCCTCGTTTCAGATTGAGGAGTTGGATGAAAGACTCAACGATGCACTTCACCAGAAACAGGTCTTGGCCCTTCGATTGGACAGCCAGCTGAAACTAGCCCAGGATGAAAACCGGTAAGGGAGTCGGAAGATGTGCTTGATACACGTTGGTCCATCAATGTTGGACGATCGATTTAAATACTTTGTCTTTCTGGTCTTGCGCAATTACTGACTTGTCAGAAGTTAATATATTGATCAGATATATAATATGAATATGATATATATTTTATATATTTTTGTAACAAAGCCTATATGATAAATTATTATTATTTATCATTGGTTGAACTCATTACGCTGTGTACATATCCTATTCTTCAGCCTATGGGATGCTTGTTCAACCACCTCCAGTGGATCTCTGCATGGGCAGTCAGTGCTGACTCTGCCTCTTTCTGCTCTGCTTTCCTCAGGAAACAGCAGTCACTGCGTAAGCAGGAGATGGACGGCATACTGCAGAGGCAGCAGCAGCTGGAGGAGACCAACCGCCAACTGTGTGACAGGGCGGGCCAGCTGCGGAGGTCCCTCAGGGAGCTGGACATCTCCCAGGCCAAGTACCAGGAGCTGCAGGCTCAACCCGACGACAAGCTCTCCATCCCAGAATACGTGGCGGTGAGTATCGGAGGAAGAGCTCCGCCGGTACTTCTGGTACTGATGTGTAGGCCAGGCAATTTTATTTATACTGTTGCCCTTCAAACACAACACCCATTCATCTATAGAAAGAAACAAAGGCAGAAATCACATTCTTAATATGTTTAAAGGGAAATGCATGAAAGACGATCAGTGTGGAAAGGGAAAGTATTTTTGTGTGTGTTGCCACCAGATGCGGTTCTATGAAGTGGTGACGCCTCTGCGGGGCCAGCTTGCTGATCTCCAGCTCAGGACCAGCGGACTGACTGAGGAGCTGGACACACACAGAAACCAGAGCAAGACTCTTATGGAGGTGCAGTACGCGTGTGTGTGCGTCTGTTTTAAGTGTATGTGTGTCCTTGAAAGTGTTGCCAATTTTCCACAAGCATTGTGATTTCATTGTAAACATTTCTTTAATGAACTATGTTCCTAAGCTACAATAGCCAGATATTATTATCTCCATCCGTTCTGATGTAAGCGTGTCCTGACATCATCAAAAGTGGTTTGGTTTTTCATATAAATACAGCTGCATGGGATGGAAATATGATGCGTTTTCAAATGAAAGGGTACCGTGGTAGTTGGTAGTATCAGTGCATCCCTAGTATATGCCATGCTTCGCTGACAAGGAAGACATACATTGAGTGCACGTTCGTGTGTGTTTGTGTGTGTGTGTGTGTGTGTGTGTGTGTGTGTGTGTGTGTGTGTGTGTGTGTGTGTGTGTGTGTGTGTGTGTGTGTGTGTGTGTGTGTGTGTGCGTGAATGTAATAAAATAACAACAAAAGACCTGTATCGACAAATACAGTC